>PVJI01002807.1:0-137381 GCA_004026765.1 Micronycteris hirsuta | reverse complement strand
GAATTTGGTAGATTCTTTGGGATTTGTCTGTGCAGATGATTATGTAAAGACACACGAAGAAGGGCAGTTTTATTTCTTCCTTTCATATCTGTATGCCTCATTTCTGTTTCTTGCCTTATTGCACTGGCTAGGAACTTTCAGTATGATGTTGAATCGTATTGGAAGTGGCAGGAGTAGACAGCCTTACCTTGGTCCTGGTTTCAGGAGGAAAGCGTTCAGTCTTTCTTCATTAAATATGAGGTTAGCTGTAGCTGTTTGTAGCTTTCCTGTATCAGGTTGTGGAAATTCCCTTTTCTTCTTAGTTTACTAAGAGTTTCATTTTTTTTTAAAGATTTTATTTATTTATTTTTAGACAGAAAGGAAGGGAGGAAGACAGGGAGGGAAACATCAATATGCAGTTGCCTCTCATGTGGCCCCCACTGGGGACCTGGCCTGCAACCCAGGCATGTGCCCTGACTGGGAATCGAACTGGCGACCCTTTGGTTCCCAGCCCACACTGAATGCACTGAGCTACACCAGCCAGGGCTTACTAAGAGTTTTTTTTTTAATCAGTACTGGATATTGAATTGTATCCAGTGTTTTCCTACCTCAATTAATATGTGGTTTTTTAAGACTATTATATGGTGGATTATCTTGATTGATTTTTAAATGTTGAGTTAGCCTTGTATTTTTGCAATAAACTCCAGTTGGTTGCGGTGTATTGTTATTTTTATATATTGATGGATATGATTTGCTAGTACTTTGAGGTTTTTGTGTCTGTGTTCGTGAGAGACAGTGGTCTGTAGTTATTTTGTATTGTCTTTGCCTGGTTTTGCTATCAGGATAATGCTGGCCTCAGAAAGTGAATTGGGAAGTGTTTCCTCTTCTATTTTCTGGAAGCAATTGTATAGAATTGGTGTTTTTTTTTTCTTTGAATGTTTGGTAGAATTTGCCAGTGAAACTATCTGGGCTTGGAGAGTATTTTCCAGAAGATTTTTAACTATGGATTCACTTTCCTTAATAGTTACAGGATATTCAGGTTGTCTGTTTCATCCTGGGCAAGTTTTGGTAGTTTGTAGTTTTCAAGAAATCAGCCCATTTCTTCTAAGTTTTCATGTACGTAGCTTTTGTGTGTGTGTGTGTGTGTGTGTGGTTTTCTTAGTCTTTTAATGTTTACATGGTCTGTGATGAGATGCTCTCTTTTATTCTTGATATTGGTCATTTGTGTCTTTTCTCTCTTCTTTTCCTGTTAGTCTTGCGAGAGGTTTCTTTTCTATTAAACTTTTCAAGAACCACCTTCGACCAAGTATATCCCAACTATTTTCAGTTCAACATGTAATCAATATTAAAAAAACTATCGCTGACATATTCTACACTCTTTTTTCCCTCTCTCCAAGAAATCCAGTGTGTGTTCTACACCGACACCACGTCTCAGCCCCAGGCCAAGTGCTCCCTCGTGCCCACCTGTGCTACCTGTGGCCACTGCAGTGGACAGCACCGCTCTAGGCTCTTAGCTACTCTTCCCGTGCCTTGCTCTGAACTTGCCACTCCCAGCACAACTGCCTCTGATATGTCTCCCCGTAGGAGTTTGCTTCTAGCATGCTCTGTGGTCATGGTCACCCCCTGCCTGCTCCAGTGTGACCAGTCTCCTTGAGAGTTTATTCCTGGCCTGCCCTTTTCCTACTCTTGCCCACAAAGGAGCTCTCCCCACACCCCTCACCTCTGCCCGGACAGGCCCTCTGCTAGCAAACCCATGCTCCCCCAGTGGGCTGGACAGGGGTGACTGAAGTGGGGGGAGTTCTGTGAAACTGTGGGGGTAGACTCTTCCTCCCTGCCAGCCCCAGCCCTGCCTGCGTCCCCCTCATCACACCCCCTCTTTGCCCCCAGGGAAAAGTCCCATTCGTGGTTGAGCACGGGCTGGTTCACCATGGTGATTGCGGTGGAGCTGTGTGACCACGTGCACGTCTACGGCATGGTCCCCCCCGACTACTGCAGGTGAGCCCCCCAGGACAATCAATGCCCAGTCACTGGCCCTGGGATGGAGCTGGGGGCCCTGGAGACCTCGGTGGGGTGGCCTTAAGAGTCTCTGTTTGATGGTGTTCAGACTGCTCTGCGGAGGTCCAGGCTCCTTGGAGCTGCCTCAGGAGCCTCCACCCCAAATTCAGCCAGAGTCCAGAGTTTGTGTATTAGTAATAACTATTATTATTACTATATGAAAAGCCCAAAAGGCACAGTTGTGGTGTATTGAGTGGGGACCATGTCTCAAGTATGACTGTATTTATTATCTCATTCACTCCTCACAGTGGTCCCAAGGGATAGCTATGTTATTATCCCCATTTCATAGATCAGGAAAACTGAGGAAGTTGTTCTGTGAGTGGCCAAAGGTCCCACAAACAGTAAAGAATGGGGGCCAGGCTCCAGAGCCCATGGTCCTTACCTCTATCCTACTCTGCCTTGGGGACAGGAAAAGGTCTACTGCTTAAAAAACGGCAACAAAAAAAAGTTTAATGGTGGAAAACTGAGGCCCAGGGAGGGGTAGGGATTTCTGCCGTTAAGGTCCTACAGCAGCTGGTCAGGGGCTGGAAAGGCAAGGGCCCCGCTGACACCGCCCTGCGCTCACGGCCCCGTCTGCTCTGCCCCAGCCAGCGGTCCCGCCTGCAGCGCATGCCCTACCACTACTATGAGCCCAAGGGGCCGGACGAGTGTGTCACCTACATCCAGAACGAACACAGCCGCAAGGGCAACCACCACCGCTTCATCACGGAGAAGAGGGTCTTCTCGTCCTGGGCCCAGCTGTACGGGATCACCTTCTCCCATCCCTCATGGACCTAGGCCACCCTGCCTGTGGGGCCCTCACGAGGGACACGGGAGAAGTGGCTCTCAGCCGGCCATCTCCTGGCCAATCAAGGCTGGCCAGAGTATCTTCTGGCCAATCAGGGCCTTGAAGAGGGTGTATCCTCCAGCCAGTCAGGGCCTGGGGATATCTCTTGGCCAATCAGGGATTTGGACTTCTATGTGGTTAATCAGGGGTGTCGGGATTTCTTGTCCAGTCAGGGTCTGAGCATAGTCAATCAGGGTATTTCTGAGTAATTTGAGGCCAAGGACATGTGCTTTCCCATGAGGCCTTGGTTCAGAGCCCCAGGATGGTTCCCAAATCATTCCCTGTTGTCCCAGACAGTGGGGTCCTGTTCCAAGGACCCGGGAACTCTGTGTTGCCCCTCACTTCCCAGAGCCAGAAAGAGAGGCTTCATAGGGAGTGGGAGCTCTCTGGAGGCCAGGCTGGGGCATTTGTGGACTTGAGGGGTTCCCAAAGTTGGGGGGCAGTGTCTGGGTCTTGGCTCTGCCCTGAGTGGCCTTAGACAAACCCCTTGCCCCCTCTGTGGCACCCTTCTGCCCACGTCAGGTTCTAAGGTGGAGTCTTTGACCCCCTCACACCTTCCCCACTGGCTGCCTTGGGTCTGCCCTCCATAATGCCAGACCCCTCCAGTGACTACCCCTTGCTGGGGGTCTCAGCTCTCTAGGGGTCTGGGGTTCCCTTCCCAACCTCCTTCTGGAGATGAGGGTATTTTTTGCGCAAAGTCCCCCAGGTCTGGGGGACTCTGAGAGGAATGGCCCAGCTGCCATTAGCTTGGCTCTTAAAGAGCCAGGCCCCCTTTTCTGCTGTCCAGCAATGAGGCATTCCACCTGTTGGAGGAGCCTTTGGGGCTGAGAAAGGGGGGACCCCAGCCAAACTGAGGTTTCAAGCAGCCCCTTTGTCTGCAGCTGCTGGAATCATCCAAGCGTCTCCCTCCAGTGGGGCCTGGGAAAGCTCTAGGGGGCCAGGAGCTGTGTTGCTTGGGTTCTCTCCCTCCTCACTCTATATCAGGCACTTTATGGCTGGGCCTCAGGGGGTGGGTTTGCCCCCTGCTCCTCTGGAGCCTGGAAGGGAAGACTAGAGGGCTTCCTGGAGGAGGCTGTGGAAAGGGAGGGGCCAGGTAGAGGAGGAAGAGGCCAGCAGCAAGCCATTGCACACTGGGGTAGGGGGTGGGGTCTGGCGACTCCCCCAGACTTGGTTTTGTAATGATTTGTACAGGAATAAATGCACCTAAACTCCAGCTCTAGCTCCTGGGTCTTCTCATGGATGGAGCTGGGCCCACTCTGGTCCAGGGCTTTGGGCCTCCGTGGGACAGCGCCCACACCCTCCAGTGAGGAGCCCACACGCAAGCAGGGTGCAGGGTGGCCGGCTTCTTCAGCTGGCCAGTGAGTCATGCGTTTTGCAGCTCGGGTGGAGAGCCGGCAGCTCTGGGGGCTGGGGAGGTGTGGAGTTCCCACGCCCAGACCATCTGGCTTTTCCAGTCCTGCCTCCCCTGCTTCTGTGACCTTGGGCAAGTCACTTCCCCTCTCAGAGCCCAGTTTCAGGACCACACGCTGCCATCAAGAAGCTCAGGTTCTAGGGAGGGGTGAGGCCCCGTGACAGGTTCTGTGCCAGTCAGGCCACCACAGGAAGGAAGGAACAGCTACAAAGACAATAATACAGGTCTATGAGAGGGGCTTTTGAGTAGGTGACATTCTTCTGAGACCTGGAAGATGAGGAAGAGTCCTGCAGAGCCTGCAACAGAGCTTTGGGGGCACAGAATGACACCTCTGTCGTAGAAAGCAGTTCGGGGAGGGGGAAGGAACAGGAGAAGAAACAAGGGCAGGATTTGGGGGAGAGGACAAATGGTGGGGTCAGAGGTTGGCTCTAGGGCCTGGGGGTTCTGAGGGCCAGGAGCCAAAATTCCCTGCTGGGCCGGGCAGGCAGGAGTCAGGGCTGCAGCCCTGGGAGGGGCGTGTTGCGCTGGAGTTGAGTAAAAGGCCTTGTTTACAACCCCAGGTTGGCAGGAGGAAGGGGGTCGTGACTTTGGGAGATTACAACCTGTTTAGGCAGATAAGATACCCTTGGGAGCAGGGGCCTAACAAAGGGTGACTGTGTGAGACAAGGGCAGGCAGCCTGCTGGGGACCAGGAAAAGAGCTCTCCCTGGGCACTGGGCCAGCCGGGATGGGGGGAGCCATGGAGCTGGGAGTGGGGAAGGCCACACTGCATTTGTTTCTCAGTTCACGTATACATTCTCCTAGTAAGTAGCTGCATGCCACACTCTGTATTAGGTGCAATTGAAGAGGGAGGGAATGTCGGGTGGGAAGAATGGCCCGGAAAATAGCCCAGTGTTGGGACCCACGGCCGCTCTCAGCGCGCGTGGAGGCGGCGTCAGGGGGAGATGCTGCTGCTTGGGGCCAGATGAAGAGGGGCAAGACCCAGTTCCTCTTGCTTGGAGAGGTCATCTGGCTTGGACAGCCGGAGGACAGGCAGGAGGCTGGACTGCTACCGGGCCCACAACCCGGGCCCACTGGACACAGTAATGGTGGCGATGGGCATGTCAGAGGGACAGGGACTGTTTGCAGAGTCACTGCTTGGGGAGCCTAAGGCCATGCATGGAGATGGGAGTATGGAATATGGAACACTCCAGCCCTGTGCAAAGGCTTCTAGGAATCTTCCCGTCCACTGGCGGGCATGAAGGGAGACCCAGCAGTGCGTCAGGAGAAGGTGGATTGCGGGATGGTGGGGCGGGGTGGGGGTGGACCCTGGGAAAGTTTGGTCCAGCATCAGGAGGCAGGACTCCGGTGGAGGATGCTGAGGGTAAGAGGCCTGGGGTCTAGTCCTCAACCCCACCAACGCTCACCCCCTCAGAGGGGACCCACAGAGACTGGTATATTCATCCTCCAAGTTACCACGTCATCACGGTCCTTTTTTGCTCTGAAATCTTCACCTGTTCCCCACTGTGGCCCAGACTTCATTTAGGGTTCAGGGCCTCCCCTGTGAGCCCCCCGCCCCTCCTTCGGGTTGGCGGCATCTCCCACCAGCTGCAGACCCAGCCTGTGCTTCCCGGGGCAGCCCCTCCAACTGCGACCCGCGGACGCTCAGGAGCGCAGCCAGGCCCCGCTGGGGCAGCCCCTCTCCGCTGCGGCTGGAGCCTCGGGCGAGGCTGTCCCAGATTCAGGCTCCGGTGCTGGCTCATTCTCAAGTCTGGGAATTCTTTCTTTAACCAGAATATTTTTAAAATGTTTTTTTTTAATTGGTTTAATTTTATATGGTTATGTTTTTAGATATATATATATATATATATATATATATATATTTTTTTTATGTTGTAACTTAAACCATACAAACGATACATGATAAAAAGAGGGCATTGCCCAGTCCTATTCCCTGTTAACAGTCTAGGGTATAATCTTCTAGATTTTTCCTCCATGCAATTTTTTTCCTCCTTTCCTCCTCTCTCTTCCTTCCCTCCCTCTTCCCTCCCTCCTGCCTCTCTTCTTCTCTCTCTCCCTTTTTTCTTTAGGTTAGAGCTGAGGGAACAAAACCCTGAAACTTCAATATTCCAGGCTTGGTGGGAAATTTATAGGTCATATGCAAATGAAATAATTAAAACAGGTACTTAAAATAGGTTTTCCTCCCATTTTTACAATTTCTATTTTATAATTTTATTTATTTCTTTTTTTAATCCTCACCCAAGGATATACATTCATTGATTTACAGAGAGAAATATCAATCAGTTGCTCCCATTGGGGGCCCTGACCAGGGATCAAACCTGAAATCTTTTGGTGCCTGGGATGACACGCCAATCAATGGAGCCACCCAGCCAGGGAGTTTATAATTTATAATTTTATTATTTTTTATTGTGCTAAAAAAACATCAGATTTACCAGTTAACCTTTTTTAAGGGTACAGGTCAGTGCTGTTCAGTAGCTGTGCATTGTTATGGAACAGATCTCTAGAACTTCTCATTCTGCAGATCTGAAACTCTTCCCTCATTAAACAACAGCCCTCATTGCCCCCCCCCGCCCCCGCCCCTCAGCCCCTGGTGGCCACCATCCCACTTTCTTTTTCTGTGAATTTGACTACTTCAGATGCCTCATGTGAGGGGAATCATACAGCTCTTGTCTCTCTGTGACTGGCTTATTTCATTTAGCATGATGTCCTCGAGGTACCTCCATGTTGAAAGTGCTTTATATGTAAAGTAATAGATGCTTGTTGTATTAAAAAAAAAAAAATAGCACGGGGAAGCCTTTAAGGAAGATCCCCACCTCCACCTGGGGGATCCTGTGCCCGCAGCCGCCCTCTTGGTTCTGCTTCATTGCAGCTTTGAGATGCCACCTATTTGATGACAAGACAGGTTCAGAGATGTTGAAATGCAGAGAAAGAATATCGAGGAGTAGGTTTCACACGCACGTCCTTGCGTGCTTAGAATTGCTGAAGGTGTGAGAAGACCTGGTGCAACAGCCCCGGCCCGGGTGGCTGAGTGGGTTGGAGCGCCTTCCCATACACTGAAAGGTCTAGGGTTCGATTTCCAACCTGGGCGTGTTTGACAGGCAACTGTTTGATGTTTCTCTCCCTCTCTCTCTCCCTTTCCCTCTCTCTAAGCATGTACCCAGGTGAGGATTAAAAAATAAATAAATAAAATAAAAGACTGGTGCAACTGGTCTTTTTGCCTGTTTCTCTCATGCCCCCCCCCCGCCCCACCCCCAGCCACACTGACCACTGGCTTCCTTCCTCACGCCCACTCTAGGGCTGTTAGCACCTCCCCCGCTGCTTGGCTGCACCACCGTCCCTCCTGTCCGTGAGTCCCCACTGGCACTGGAAAACCATCCTGTACACATTTGGTGCCCACGTGTGGGATTCCTGGAGGTGAGGGGCACGTATGAAATTTTTATTGACATCATCAGTTTGCTTTTCCCACAAATCTTGCCAATGCACACAGACACTTACGGCTTTAGAGAGGCCAACTTCTAAGGCAGACCCTCTGACCCAGCACCCACCCTTCCCACAGATGGGGAAACCAAGGTCCCAAGGAGTAAGGACCTTGTCTGATGTCACAAGTGGCAGAGCTGAGACTAGATCCAGGCCTCCTAGTGTCCAGGCTGCTGTCGTTGCTGAAAAACTGCCCACTGAAATTGGTCTCACTCTCTGGGTAGTCTCACTCTCTTGCTCAAACACCTTCCATGGCTCCCTAGTTCCTACAAGACAAATTCTAAAGTTAACCTACCCCACCGTCTGGGGCTGCTGCCTTCAAGGTGGTGACCTGGTTTAGCGGTCAAATGCATGAGTTCTGAACACGCATGGTCCGGGTCTCTGCTCCATTATTGAGCACCTCCTGCTGCTATGTCGATCTCCATGGATACCCACATCACATTCTACCTGGGGACTTCAGGCAAGCTAGTTGACAGGTGTGAGCCTCATGTTCCTCTGTGTGTGAGGATTCACAGACATGGTCTGAGTCCAGTGTTCTTTCTGCCCAGCGCCTGACACACAGTGAGTGCTCATCATTGGGAACTGTTCTTATCGGGACCATCAGCCCCCAATCTGGGTACAGCTTTCAGAATGCCCCACATCCTCAGGCTCGTCTCATTGGGAGCTGCCTGGCAGCATCACGGGGCAGGGCTGGTTTTTTACAATCTTCTACACAACCACCAGCTGGGAGAGAGGAGTTCTTGGAACCCCTTCCAAAAAGGGAGGAGGAATTCCAGGTGGATCTTGGCGCAGGGGCCTCTGGGCAGGATCTGAGGATGGGCTCCGGGGATGGGGGGGTCTGGCCTGGCCAGCAAAGTCCCCAGAATCCATGCCTGAGTCCCGTCTGTCCTCATTCTGGCCTCTCCCTGCCACCAATTTGCTGGGGGGGTTGTGCAAAGAGCCTCTCCTCTCGGGGCCTCAGTTTCCCCAGCTGTCACTTGGGAAGCCTGGTCCTGTCCCCCTGGAGTGATGTGGGCACAGCGGAGGTAATGCAGGAGTGGAAAACCGTTGGGGGATGGTAAAGAGCCGTCTGCGTGTGCAGGACCCCAGTTGCTTTGGTTTGCCATCAGGGCTCCGCTCTGGTCCAGCCCCCTCCCTTCCCCTCTGCTCTCCCTTCCTCCTCCCTCCCTCCCTCCCTCCTGCCACACAGAGCTGGCTCCCGGCATGCTGCGCGCTGCTGACAGCCTTATAAATAGTCGCCTTTGCGGGGCGGGTGGCTGGCCAGGACGGGCAGGGCACGCACTGGCCCCAGCGCCCACCCACACCCGACCCCCAGGTCAGTGTGTGCCTGTGTGTCTGTCTGTGCCCACGACGGGAGCGCCTCCGCTGGAGCAGGGAAGCCGCAGGCACCTGGGGTGTGTGTGAGTGTGTGTGTGTGTGTGTGTGCGCGCGCGCGCACGCACGCACACGCCCCGTGCCAGGGTATCCTCGGGATTTGTGTGGCTCTGTGTGTGTCCGTGGTTGTGATCTGTGTGTACTTGCCTGTCTGTGCTCCCCCGCTCCACTCCGGGTATTTGTGCCGCACTCTGTGCGCCTTTGTGGGTGTGGGGGTGTGTGTTGCAGTCCCTCCCATCCTCTTAGACAGTCACCCCTTTGTCCTAGCCCATACTCCTGGGGCTCCAGGTTCCTGTCCTTGGCTTGTCCCAGCTGGGGCCCGGGGAGGGGTGGCTGTGGCCTGACTCTCTACACTGAAGGGCCCGGGCGGGGCAGTCTGTGTGATTGGAGGAGCTATCCTGCCGCATCATTTTGAGTACCTGGGGGGGCAGGAGGCCCCCCAGGTGTTTGGCCCCCGGCCTTCGCCCTCAGAAAGGGCAGGGGCTCTGTGGGAGCCCTGGAGGCTGTGTACCAGCCTTCCCTGAGCACTGCTCAGCTACCCACCCAGAACTCTCCACCCCAGGGCCTTGGGGTGTAGACCCAGAGAGGGGATACCACCTGCCCAAGGTCATACAGCCGAGTAATGGACTTGGGATTTGAAACCTAGATGGTCGCCAGCCACTGAAAAGGCTGCTCTTGGTCAGGAGGTGGAAGACCTGGGTCTTGCCCTGGCCTTGCCTTGTGACTGAGGTTAAGTCTCTGTCCCTTAAGTCTCAGCTCCTCACACCCCTCAGCAGACCACCCAGTTATACTGAGTCACTGAGGCCCTGATCCAGGGGCCTTATAAGGCCCGGTTGCTGAGCCCGTAACCTAACTCCATCCTGGACCCCTGGCCTCTGTGAGGCCTCCTCACAACCCAGGTTATTTTGGACCAAGGAGGTGGCAGGTGCCAGCAGGACAGTGGGGCTTAGGTCACTGGGAGGGGGTGGGGCAGAGCGGGGTCCAGGCTACTCCTCTGGTCACTGCAGGCTGCTCCTGGCCTGGGGGCCCTCCCCCTCCCCTACCAGCTGCTGAGCAGTATGGGCAGCTACTGCCCTTCCTTCAGCACACTCAGCAGGAAAGAGTCTCTAACTCATGCCCACAGGCAGCTGCTTAAGGGCCTACTGGGTGCTGGGCAGAAAATGCAGCCCTAGGCTTGACCCCAGCCAGGCCATGGGGCAAGTCTCTCTGCTCCAAGCCTCAGTTCCCTCCCAAGAGGACTAAGAGGATAGCATGAGGCCCCCAGCACTAGGGTCAGCCCCAGGCTAGGCCCAGTCTGGTGGGGACACAGGCCTGCACTCCAACAGAGAGTTCCAATAAGTGTGGCTTGTGTGACACCAGGGGAAGTTCAGAGGAGGCACTTGCCAGTGCAGGAGTGGAGGGCAGAACCCAGGAAGGCTTCCTGAAGGAGGTGACACCTGAACTGAGTCCTAAACATTAACACCTCGGGGAAAGGCATCCAGACCTTGGGTGCAATCATGAGCTGGGGCCTGGAGGTGGGACATGCCACCAGTAGATGAGAGAGCTCCCAGCAGTTCAAGTGGCAGCTGATAAAGCTGCAGAGGGTGGTGGGGGCGGGGGGTGGGGTGCAGGCTTTATTTTGGGAGCTGAAGGGACCACACATGGATGGGATTTAAGCAGGTGACTGATGTGTCCTGCAGATGGCCTGGAAGGGTATGGAGGTAGGTAGGCGCCCCCCACCACCCCTGCTTGGAACAAGAAAGCGGCCATGAGGAAGTGGCCAAGGGAGAGGGACATTTAGGAGCAAGAGGGCTGGGATGTGCCCGTGCAGGACGGAGGAGGGTGTGGGAGATGGGCCTCTAGCTGGGGACACAGGGGGTGCTGTTCAGCCTTTAGGCCTCTGGCCTGTACAGGGGCCATAGGTTTATGGAGCTGGATAGAGGGCCCTGTGCTGGCCAGGCGCGGATGGAGAGTCCTGGGGACCTGAAGCCAACAGCGAGAGGGTGGAGTAGGGGTCTCAGGTGAGGGTCCCAGGCAGGAGGAATGGTGCCCAAGGGTCAAAGTCAAGGCGAGAGTGGCAGTGATGGTTGCAGGTGGCCTTGGGGAGGGCTGGTGGATGGAGGTCAAAGGCATACAGGTGGCCACTCTGTACAGACTGACGGGAAGGGGAGGTTGAGAGAGGCCCCGGGGGGCAGGGGGGGAGGCATGAAGTAGGGTGGGGTCCCAGGAGGGGTTGGGGTTGATGTACATGCTGGGGGAAGGGAGGGCCGTGGGGCACGGTCCTTCAAGGGGTGAGGGGATGGGCCACATGGAGGGTAGCAGTTGGGCCCTGGTGGGGGGAGCCTGGGGTTCGTTTGAAATCGCAGGGACACGGCCATGTCCACGTCCATGTGAACGCAGCTTCCGCCCTGCAGGTGTCTGTGTCCCTTGGAGCTTTTGCTCCCAAACCCTGTCAGAGATGAGGACACACGCAGCTCCTGAGGCTCCTCCCGCCTCCTGGCGGCTTTCCTCCCGCCCTGGGGAGTGTTGTCAAGGTGTCGGCAGACACAGGGCTGAGCCCTGTTTTCTGCGAGGAGAGCAGGCTCCGCAGTTACCGGAGTCTCTTCTCATGCCCCTCAGTGGCGGGAGGGGGCCGCTGCCCTTCCTGACAGGTGAGGCTGAGGAAGCGCACTGAAGAAAGATGACTTCCCAAGCTCACCCAGACTCCTGGGCCTTCCCCGCGCCCCGCGACCCCCTCCGAGGGCAAGCCGGGCCTGGCAGGGTGCAGAGAGCTGGCTCACTGCCCCCCTCCCACCCTTGTGCCTTGTCTTGCAGAGCGCTGACTCCACGCCCCGGACCTCGGCAGGATGGAAGGTACGGAGGTTCCTCTCTCCTGCTCACTGCCTGGACCTCAGTGTGCCGGCCTGTGAAGGGGGTGTGCTTTGGGGGGACACTCTGGGAGGGGTTCCAGGAGGCTCTGGGGCTGCCAGACAGGGTGTGTCGGGGAGCTCCCAGCACCTCCTCAGGCCTCTCCCGGGATGTTCCAGTTGCAAGATTAATTTTAGAAGCCACAAGGCCTCCCTGAGGCTCCTGAGGGCCCCACAGCTCACCTTGACTGCTCGTATTGTTACAGCGGAATCCCCGCCTCTTTCTGGAGAGGGTGGGCACTGGTGAGGGAAGGCTGCCCTGTGGAGAGGCCCCAGTGTGCAAATGCCCCTCTCGGGGCCGCAGTTTCCCCGGTGTCCAGTGGGAATGGCTCTTGAGGATGTCTTACGCCCTCCAGGGTCCTCTGGGCCCGACTTGGAGGGAGTCACGCATGAGCAGAGAGCCCAGCCGGCCTGTCCCCTGGTTGCGCCACCCCTCCCATCCCTGGCCTTGAGCCTTGGCCTGGGCAGTTCTTAAAGGAGCCCAGCAGGCCTGGCTGCTGCTGCCTGAAACCAGTGGTCACCCTTCGGCCCCTGTGGCTCTGCGTGTCAGCTGCTACTGGGCTGTTGCCTCCACCCACACCCAGGCTTGTGCCTGTCACACAGCGGCCAGGTGGCAGGCAGCCACGGGAGGAGTCGTCCTCCTGCCAGCTCCTCTAGGCTCCAGCCCCTTGGCTGGGGGGTGGGCGGGGGGAGGCCCTGGGAGCTTCAGAGCTCACCTCCACTTTGGGGCAGGAACAGAGAACCAGAAAGGGGTGGGAAGTTCTTTCCTAAGGCCTCACAGTGAGGTCCTGCTTCCCCAGAGGAGGGAAGGCCAGCAGCCTGAGAAGAGGCCTGGGTTTCTGTTCCGGTTCCGGCAGCCCTAGAGCAGGCCCCTGCCTCGCTGGGCCTCAGTTTCCCTCTGTTGGTGGGGCTGTGATCTTTCTGAGTTCTAAGGGTGGTTGAAGCAGAGGTTGGAATGTAAACTGGCCTCTCTCTTTGGGCAAGGGTTCCATGTGCCCACCGCAGCCCTCTTCCCCGGCAACTGTCTCCAGGGCAACATATGTTGTGGTTGCCAACTCCACATTTGGACTGCCCAGGGAAGGCGGACCATGGGCAGGCCCAGGGCCTGGGAGGGGAAGGGTAGGGGACACAGCAAAACAGGACCATGGGTGTCTGCTGCTCATCGACAAACCCCCTCAGCGAGGAAGACTCTAGGGCCAGAGGTGACCCGCTGCCGCTGTCCAGCCACCTACAGGGTTCGGGTGACATGAGCCCCTCAGAGTCATCCTTACGGCCCGTGCCTGTAGCCTCCTGGCCTTTGTCTTGGCCGGTCCCACGCTCCCCTCACCCGTGGGGCTGTGTCTGACCCTCTGCTTCGGGCCCAGCATCGGCCCCAGACGCCATAGGTGCCTCTGGCTCTTTGTCAAGTGCGTGGCTGAGCTCTGCTCCTCTTTTCTCTCCCACAGAGAAGCTGAAAAAGGCCAAGATCATCTTTGTGGTGGGTGAGTCCAGGCAGGGGGGTGAGGCACTAGCAGGGGGTTGTCTGCGCAGGCCCTGGTGGGAGCCAGGGCCCAGGGCTGCACACTGGGCTCTGCCCCTCCTTTGATGGGTGACCTGGGCAGACCCTGTCCCTCTGGGGGACCCTGCTCCTCAGGGCTTCTGAATGGGTGGGCGCTTGCAGGAGGGCCTGGCTCAGGGAAGGGCACCCAGTGTGAGAAGATTGTCCAGAAGTACGGCTACACCCACCTGTCCACCGGGGACCTCCTTCGAGCCGAGGTCAGCTCGGGCTCGGCCAGGGGCAAGATGCTGTCGGAAATCATGGAGAAGGGGCAGCTGGTGCCACTGGTGAGTGGGCCCCGGTGGGGTGGGGGCGGGGGTGATGGTGGTTCTGACAACAGCTGGCAAGGCCCACGACACACTGGCAAGGCTGACCATGACCTTCCCTGGCTCTGAGCCCTTTTGTGGTTCCCCATGGCCCTAGGCACAAAATTCCTTCCAGAATCTTCCAAGAGCCTCCAGGACCCTGCCCTATGGACCCCCTTATCCTCCCACCACCCTGGCCTTTCTGTCCCTTCAAACTCATCAGTGTCCTTCATGTCCGGAGTGTTTTTCCCTCCTCAGTTTTCAGACCTTCCTGATTCCTCAGGTTTGGGCTAAGACCCCTAACTTTATATTCCCGTAGCCCCCCCTTCTTTGCCCACACGGCCTGTGTCATGCTTGGAAACTGATAAATCAACAGACTGCGAGTTTCCTGATGGCAGGGAAGTCTTTGTTCACAGCTGTGTCCTCTGGGCCCCCAAAGGAGCTGGCCAGGAGGAGGGGCTCAGTCTGTAACTCTGAGTGAGTGAGTGAATGAATGAATGATTGGCTTCATCCCTTGAATCTTCATGGCTCAGAGAAGGCCTGGAGGGGAGGCTTGTTCGGGGTATCTGTGTCAGGGCCGAGGGCGTTTCAGCCGAGGGCAGCGCCGAGGAGGGCGGGGAAGAGGGGCTCATGGCTCCTCCTTCTTTTGCTGTGCCCCCAGGAGACAGTGTTGGACATGCTCCGAGATGCCATGTTGGCCAAAGTAGAAACTTCCACAGGCTTCCTGATTGACGGCTACCCTCGAGAGGTGCAGCAGGGGGTAGAGTTTGAGCAGAAGGTAAGGCATAACCTGGCGGATGGCCTTCCGGAGCTGTGGCTGGCGGTGGCCAGGCAGAGGCTGCTGTGATGGACAGAGAGAGAGACACACACACTGTTTGTGAGGGGTGGGGGGTGGGTAAGGAGGGAAACTGGGGAAGACTTTCTGGATCTTTCTAGAAATCCAGAAAAAAAGTCTTGAAGAATGGGAAGCACCAGGCTGGGGTGGTCTGGGCAGCCTCAGGTCCCAGCTCAACTGCTCCAGGCCTTGGGCTGCCATTCTGCCCCTCTGACCCTCAAAGTTCCCATCTGCGAAATGGAGACAGACAGGGTGCAGCTGCCTCGTGCTACAGCATGGGGGTCAGAGAGAACGCACTCCTCAAAAGTGGGGCTTGGTGCCGGTGAACGCATGGCTGGGGGGCAGGGAATAACATGGACAGCGCTGGAGGGGTCAGGCCCCTGAGGCCCCTGTGGAGAGAACAGAGGCTGTTGGGACAGTGTGACTGGGGATGACGTGGGAGAGGGAGGTTCAGGCCTGGCTGGTGGCTTTGGACACTGGGAAGCAGGGTCTCGTCTCCTGCCGGGGGCCACGGGGAGTCTGGCTGGAGAGCATGGGCCTCTAGCACGATGCCTCTGAGCTGCCTGGAGTGGGTGCCCACCAGGAAAACCTTCTACAGGGTGAGGGCGTCTCACACAAACACACACATGTACAGGCATGTGCATGCATACACACTCATGTGCTCACAGGTACAGAAGCATGAAGCCACAGGCATATGCGCCCATGCACGCAGACTGAGCACATGCATCTGGCAATGTGCACTCACACACCTCAAGCAGCGTGTGTCTACACACTCAGCACACCTAAACACCGGCTGCCACACACGCGCACACACACCCCCATACTGCTGGTGTCACGTGCCACATGGCGGAAATGGGTGAAGCTGTAAGTGCCAAGGAGGGAGAGGCCAGTAAGTGTGTGGGGCGTTCAGGGAGGGCTTCCTGGCAGAGGGATTCTTTCCAGGCCTTGCAGGGAGATCTGGGCATCCCAGTGGGCAGGGGGGCTGGATGCCCATAACCACCCCCCATCTCTGCGACACTGGGGCCGTCTTTAGGCTTTCAAAGCATTGAGCCTCGTCCAGAGGTAGGGTACTGTATTTCTTGCCCTCTAAGTGGTGCCAGACCTCAAGAAAGTTACCCTGATCTGGGCTGCAGTTTCCCCGTGTATGAAACGGGGATCACCTGGGTTTCCTTCAGGCTGGGAGGCCTGGACCGGGGCACCAGCTGTGTGACGTCCCTTCTGACCCTCGGGGCCACATCTGGAAAATGGGGTTAATGAAAATTCTCATCCCTCCTGGGGCTGGTGTGGGCACCTGGCTGGCACAGGGCCCAGCCCTGCTGTGGCCCTCAGGGGTCCAGTGCCTGGTCTTTTCGACTCTGGACACCAGGGGGCTCCAGGTCCTCACCAAAAGAAGACGTGTCCACTGTATTCCTTCTCTCCCTTCCAAGTCTTCCTGCTGATGAAACACTCGCTCCAATGACAGTGACCTTTGCAGAACCTCCCCGAGCTCAAGTGCCTCTAACCCCTTCCCTCAGTCCTGGTTCCTTTGTCAAGTCCTTATCCAGCTCTGCCGGTGGAAAGCAGATGCCCCTTGCCCTCATGGGCTCCCGGCCGGGCCGGGGGGAGGGATGTTAAGCAAACAACCAGAGGGCCTTCTGAGAGGTGCTGAAGGCAGAAGTAAAGGGACTGGAAGAGCATGTCCCAGAGGCCTGGGGATGGCGGTGGGGGTGGCATCTGGGAAGCCTGCCCAGGAGAGATGAGGTTTTAGCTCAAGTGTGAAGGTGAGCACTTGGTATTGAGGGAAAGGGGTGCTGGGAGGTCCCTGGCACGAGCAAAGGCCCTGCACACGAGGAAGCTGATGAGAGCCAGCCTAGGCCAGAGTCAGCGCAGGCCCTCCTAGGTCAGGAAAGGAGTTGGATTTTCTCCTGAGGGCAGCAGGGAGCCACGGAAGAGGTTTGAGCAAGAGAGTGGCAGGGCGGACTGGTTTGAGGAGGGTCTGTCAGGCTGCCTTGGTGGCCCCGGAAGTGGGAAGATGGGGAAAAGGTGGCCCCAGGGAGGGCAGGAAGGGGGCCCCTGTGACTGGTGCCCCGCCCACAGATTGGACAGCCCACACTGCTGCTGTATGTGGACGCAGGCCCCGAGACCATGACCCAGCGGCTGCTGAAGCGTGGACAGACCAGTGGGCGTGTGGACGACAATGAGGAGACCATCAAGAAACGGCTGGACACCTACTACAAGGCCACGGAACCTGTCATCGCCTTCTATGAGAAACGTGGCATCGTACGCAAGGTGCGCCCCCTGCAGGCTGGAGGGAGCACTAGGCAACCTGGGTTTTTGCCTGGTCTGGCCTCAAATTGCGGTGACCTTGGGCCAGCCATCCTCCCTGGGCCTTGGCTTCCCCACTGGTTTGATGAGAGGCCGCTGTCCACTGTGGCTGGGCTCCCGAGGCAGGCCTGGCCTCTGCGGGAGGGGCCGGCCTCCGTGGGGTCCGCCCAGCCCTCTCCAGTGTGTCTGCTCACCACCGGTCTCCCTGCAGGTCAATGCCGAAGGCTCTGTGGACAGTGTCTTCTCCCAGGTCTGCACCCACCTGGATACCCTCAAGTAGCGACGCCGGAGCCCCTTCCCCAGCTTGGAGCCCAGCCCCACCCCTGTCCTGACTCAGGAGTCCTGGCCTGAGCTCAGCGCCTCCGCCCTGCCCGGCTGGAGCACAGACAGAGGAAGCCGCTTTATCCTGTTTTCATGGACAGCTGAGCACTAAAGGAATTTCCGAGGACGTTCGGTTTTTCTCCTTTTTCTTTGCTCCCATCGGGGTTGATTTATGTGCAATGGCCGCCCCAGCCTCAAGTCCTCAGCCCCTCCCTCTCCCCATTCCTCCTTGGGCCCCTTAGCCCACCACAGCCAGTGGCCCCTCCCCTAGCTCTGGTGGAAGACCTAGGGCCCTTCCTTACCCAGGGCAAGCCAGGCCCGGTCTGTGCCAGGACTGGGGACCCAGGGGGCCTGGGGCAGTGTCCTCGCTCTCTGGGACTCGTGGTCAGGCAGAGCTGGGCCTGGGTCCCGGTTCCTCTGCATCCTTGCTGTGTGGCCTTGGCCCTGACCCCTCATCTCTCTGAGGCTGTTTTCTGTGTCTAACCCCTGCTGGGGACTGAGCTCCAGCATGCAGTGAGGTCATGGGCTGTGGGGGACTTCCTGGGCAGTTGGTGGGGGGAGGGGGAGCGCTCCTGGTAGTGGGGGTGGCACACATCAACCGGCCGAGTGGATAGTGAATTGGCTTCCTTGGTGCCAGAAGCCTCGTGGATCTGAAAAGGGCATCAAGGTCAAATGGGGGTAAGGGTCAGGGTCAGGAGTACCTCCCTGAGGAGATGAGACCTGAAGGACTTCCGGCACGTGGCCCTGGACAGGTCACAATCTGTCCTTTCTAAGCCTGTTTCACAATTTAAATTAGGCTCAGTCCCCCCACCACCCGCAGGTAGGAAGAGATATACTTACTAAGCAAAGGGTATAGACTACTAGCTACCGAGGCTCATGGGAGCCAGAGACCGGAGCAGCCTTGGGGATACGCCAGGCCTGGGTGCTTTTGGGAGGCCCCAGAATCCCCTGGGGAGACTCATCTTCCCTTTTCTGTTCTCTTTCACTCTCTGACCTCATCCTGGAGGAAGGTTCCATTTGGTGCTGATTCGTCCTCAACACCAGTCCCAACGCCAGCAGGCTCCCTTCAAAGCCAAGAGGGCCCTCAGGGGCCCGCACCTGGCTGGAATGACATCTGGACATCCTGTGTGGGCAGGCTGATTGTGCCCACTGAGTGTCCCTTCCATTGGTGGCAAATGCGGCTGGTTTTCCATTTACACTAGTTATTTAAACTTTCCTTTAAAATAAACGTATTTAAGTTCTAAAGGGCGAGTCTATTGAAAGAACACAAAATAAGTAAATGGTAATGCAGGGGAGAGAGAAAGCAGGCATCGCACGGGGTGAACCATCTGGTCTGGGTGGGGTGTGGGTGAAGGCCTCCGCAGCTGGTCCCCCTGTTCCCCATGCCAACCGGGGTGTGTGCAGAACCCCCAACTCGCTGTGATCCCCCCTGTCTGGGGTGTCCACGCCACCTCTGTCGAACTGGGCTAACACACACACGTGCGCACATGAACGCACACTCACTGACAGGCACGTACCCCTTTACCACGGGGTTGTTTGAGGATCCGCGTGACGGTGAGTGGGAAAACATGCCAAGGATGATAAGGAGCTGAGGAAACCCACCTGACAAAATCATTGTCATTGTTTTTATTTTTTTAAAGATTTTTATTTATTTATTTTTAGAGAGGGGGAAGGGAGGGAGACAGAGAGGGAGAGAAACAGCAATGTATGGTTGCTCCTCACATGGCCCCCACTGGGGACCTGGCCTGCAACCCAGGCATGTGCCCTGACTGGGAATCAAACCGGGACCCTTTGGTTCCCAGCCCACGCTCAATACACTGAGCTACACCAGCCAGGGCCATTGTTTTTATTTTTTAAACATATCTTATTGATTATGCTTATTACGGTTGTCCTGATTTTTCCCCATTTGCCTCGCCTTCTACCCTGCATCCCCCACCGCGTCAGGCCATCCCCCCACCATTGTTCACGTCCATGGGTCATGGTATAAGTTCTTTGGCTACTCCATTTCCTATACTGTAATTTTCCACCCCGGGCTATTCTGTAGCTACCTATTCGCACTTTAAAAAAAAATTTTTTTTTAGATTTTATTTATTTTTAGAGAGGGGAAAGGATAGAGAAAGAGTGGGAGAGAAACATCAATGTGTGGTTGCCTGTTGTTATGTGCCCCCTAGGGGGGACCTGGCCCACAACTCAGGCCTGTGTCCTGACTGGGAATTGAACCGGCAACTCTTTAGTTTGCAGGCCAGCAATCAATCCAATGAGCCACACCAGCCAGGGCCCTATCTGTATTTCTTAAAGATTTTTTAAATTTTTATTTATTTTTAGAGAGAGGGGAAGGGAGGGAGAGAAACAGCAATGTATGGTTGCCTCTCACATGGCCCTCACGGGGACCTGGCCTGCAACCCAGGCATGTGCCCTGACTGGGAATCGAACTGGGACACTTTGGTTCCCAGCCCGCGCTCAATCCACTGAGCTACACCAGCCAGGGCCCCTATCTGTATTTCTTAATTCCCTCACCTCTTCACCCATCCCTCACATCCCCCTCCCATCTGGCAACCATCAAACACTCTCTGTATCCATGATTCTGTCTCTATTCTTCTTGTTTGCTTAGTTTGTTTTTTAGATTCAATCGTTGATGTATTTTTGCCTTTTTATTATTCATTGTTTTTATCTTCTTTTTTATAAATAAGTCCTTTTAACATTGCATATAGTAATGTTTTGGTGATGATGAACTCCTTTAGTTTTTTCTTGTCTGGGAAGCTCTTTATCTGCCCTCTGATTCTAAATCGTATCTTTGCTGGGTTGAGCAATCTTGGCTTTTCATGACTTTGAGTATTTCTTGCCAGTCCCTTCTACCCTGCAAAGTTTCTTTTGAGAAATCAGCTGACGGTCTCATGGGAACTCCTTTATAGGTAACTATCTGCTTTTCTCTTGCTGCTTTTAAGATTCTCTCTTTATCTTTAACCTTTGGCACTTTAATTATGGTGTGTCCTGGAGTGGGCCTCTTTGCATCCATATTGTTTGGGACTCTCTGTCCTTCCTGGACTTGCATGTCTATTTCCTTCAACAAATTAGGGAAGTTTTCTTTCATTATTTTTTCAAATAGATCTCCAATTTCCTGTTCTTTCTCTTGTCCTGGCACCCCTGTGATGCAAATGTTGGACCTCTAGAGGTTGTCCCAGAGGCTGCTTATACTATCCTCACTTTTTTGGATTCTTTTTTCTTCTTGTTGTTCTGATTAGTTGTGTTTTGCTTCCTTATGTTCCAAATCATTGCTTTGGTTCTTGGCTTCCTCCACTCTCCTTTTGTTTCCCTGTAAATTGTTCTTTATTTCAATTAGTGTATCCTTCATTTCTGACTGGATCTTTTTGATGCTGTTAAGGTCCTTACTAAGTTCATTAGCATCCTTATAACCAGTGTTTTGAACTCTGCATCTGGTAGATTGCTTATCTCCATTTCTGCAATCTGAAATACCTGCTACTTGTGCTGAGCTTGGAGATTTCTAGGTGAAGCCAAGCTGTAAATCTAGGCTGCTAATTCTGGGCTTGGGGCTCAATGAGGCCAGCTGCTTCTTATTTGAAAGGATTTAGGAAGTTTTGAAGACTGAGCCAAGACCAGCCATTCATATGGAAAAGCATCTTGGGTGGGTCCATAAATTGGGTGGGGCGGAGTCTGTGGGGATCTCCAAGGCGGGTCAAACAGTGTTAGCCAGGTTGAGGGAGTCTCAGATATGGCACCAGTTTGCTGGCTTTGTGGGGAGAGTTTGGAAAAGGGACGATGGCCTCTGCTTGCCCTGATACCAGACGCTAAAGTTTCTCTCTGTATACCACTGGTGCCTTTCGAGCTGCTACCTGGGTGCTGGAGCTCAGAGGGAGTGAGTCTGAGTAAGTCCTTGTGTGGGTTCTTTAGGAAGACCTGCTTGGAGCTCCAGCAGTTTCTTCCACCAACTCAATCCCCACTGATTTTTGCAGCTAGAAGTTGTAAGGACTTCCTAGAACTGGAACCCTGGGCTGGGGGGCCTGATGTGGGTCTGAGACTCCTCACTCCCGAGATCTCTCACCCAAATTTTTATCCACCACATGTGGGTGAGGGACCAGCCCGTTCCACATCTGCGCCCCTCCTACCACTCTGGATGGATGTGGTTTCTTTAATTCTGTAGCTGTCAGACTTCCATTCAACTTGATTTCTGACAGTTCTGATGATTGTTCTATATTTTAGTTGTAATTTTGATGTGGTTGTGCAAAGAGGTGAGCCATGTCTGCCAATGCCACCATCTTGACTGGAAGTCTCGTTATTTTTATTTTCTTATTACAGCTTCAGGAATTCAGGTGTCTCCCAATTTATGAAAACCTAAGATAACACAAACTCTTCACTACAGAATCACTTTGTTCACTTTAAAAAAAAAAAAGCTTGATAACTTTAAAAAAAACACATTTAAAAAGCTCTGGTAACCACTACTCCATTCTTACTCCTATAAACCTTCTTTTGGGAGTTTCCTTTGTGCATGTTTGTTCCTTCAGCAATACTCCAGGATACCTACATGCTGGTGGGACAGAGGCTCCTAAGCCCTGGCCCACTGTGATGTGCTCCCCAGGATGAGGAGGGGACCTATGTTCACAAAATTCCATCAGACCTACTCAACCGAGACCAATTCTGGGCAGCTCAGTGCACAGAGCTCAGAAAGGCCCCTGGTGGCAGAAGGTCCCTTGACCTGGAGCTCTCGAGTGGAGCCCTGAAGATAAATAGGAGTTCACAGCACCATGGGACAGGGAGCTGGGAAAGGCAGAGGGAAGAGCCCTGCAGAGAGGACCAACTGAGTGGGGGCTGGAATGCAGGTTAGAGGGGGTGCCTTAGCTGGAGACCAGTGATGGAAGCCAGGTTTTCAGGGTCTTGAATGCCAACCCAGATGTCTAGTCTTTCCCCAAAGGGCAAGGGGAGGCTTAGAGAGTTTTGTTTATAATCTTCAAACAAACAAAATTGGAGGAAATAATGTAATGAACACCCACATACCCATCACTAACATTTAGTGATTGTGAACATTCTCCATACTTCACCCACTGTTGTTTTACTGTTGCCAAACCATTTTAAAGTAATTTACAGATACAGAAAAAGTTCATCCTTTAAGTGTGACTTCGGTATGACTCTCTAATAAATAAGGGCATTTTGCTATATAACCACAACTCAGAGTTTCAATGACACTAACTTAACACTAATGTCAAAATTGCTAATAATTAGTCCACATGGAATCTCCCCCAGATGTGTCTTTGTTCGAACTGGGAGGTAATCCAGGACCACCTGTTGCATTGTGGGCGCCAGTCAAACTTGAACCCTCAACGACTCTCCCCTCTTTTTGTGGCCTTGAGCTGTGGAGGGACTGGTTGTCCGGCAGAAAATTCCTCCTTCCACATTTGTCCGTGGCTTCCTCGTGGTGCTGTTTCACTTGTTCCTCTGTTCCCTGGATTTCTTGTAAACTGGAAGTTTGTTGTAAAGGCTTCAGAGATTCAGGGTAAGCCTTTGGGACAAGAATACCTAATAGGCTCATGAAGAGGTTTTTTAAAAAAATTTATTGATTGATTTTGAGAGAGAGACATCGATTTTTCGTTCCACTTATTTATGCGTTCTTTGGCTGTTTGTTGCATAAGCCCTGATGGGGGATTGAACCTGCAACCTTGGTGTATCGAGACTATGCTCTAACCAACCGAGCTACCTCACCAGGGCTCATGAAGGGTTTTAGAATGAGGCAGGATGGTTAGTTAGATCTGCAGCAATATGGCTTTGAGTGCACGTGAAATGCCCCCGAGTCTTGTTAAAAAGCTGGTTTTGATTCAGCAGGTCTGGTCTGGGTGGTGAGGCCCCTGCCGCTGGTCTGGGGCCCATACTTTGGGTAGAGAGAACCTGCTCCGTGGACGGGGGAGCCCCGGGGAGGAGGGCGGGGAGGAGGAGGTGACTCTAAGGTCAGCTGTGAGCTCCTCCCATACTGGTGGGCTGAGAGGTGGGCGTGGTGTCGGATCCAGGACAGTAGATGCTGTCATACTCTTCATATCTCTAGGGACACTCCAGGAAATGGCTTGTCCCAAGGTGCTGGAACATTTTAACCAGCCAGAGGGATGGCATAGCGTCTCTGTAACCTCAGGGTCTCAGAGAAAGAGAGGGCTCCTAGGTAGGCTCTCTGGGGTGGTGGCCTCAGATGGCCCCACTGCTCTGTGCCCCTAAGTCTTGGCCTCGGGGGCCCCGAGGGCCTGGCCGGAGGCGCTGAAGTGGGAGAGGAAGGAAGTGGGGAGCAGAAGAGGCCAAGGCTGTCGCCTCCCAGCCGCGAGAGGGGCCTCGAGTAAACAGGAAGGCCTGGCGGCTCCACTGTGGGGGGGCTTTGGAGGGGTGGCGGCCAAGCCCTACTGGACCTGTGCAGCCTGCCAGCACAGAGCTTCTTCGCTGAGGAAGCAGACTCAGAGAGGTTGTGTGGCTTTCCCCAAGTCACACAGCGAGGCAGGGGAACAGGGCTAGACCCTCACCTGCCTCTCCTGCATCTGCCGTCCACCTGGGGCTCCAGTGCAGGGCCTCCTGCCGATGTTGCCTCCATGGTTCATAAGATGCTGGATGAGTCTCTCACCTTTTGGGGCCTCAGTTTCCCTTTCTGTGAACTCAGAGCTCTTACAACTCAAAGGTTTTGGACTCCTGGCCCAGTGGAATCCGTAGGCCTCCTACGTGGTCTTCATGGGTCCTTCAGGCCTTGGGGAGTGGGTTTTATCAGGAAGACCAGGACCACCCACGAGGCAGCAGGAACCAGGCCCATTCCTGGGTAAAGAAGGGGAGACTCTGGGGGACTTTGAACTTCTAGAACAGAGTCTGGTGGGACCACTGACTCTTGTAACCTCTCTATCCCCTAGAGGGGTCATTCTCCTTCTTCAAAGGTCCTGTCCCTGGGCTCAACTTCCACACCCTGGGGACTCAGAATCACAGCCTGTAAAACCTCAGGCTGTGTGCCCAGTGGTTAAACCCGTTCATTTATTGCATAAACACTTATAGAATGCCAGCCATGGGCCAGGCACTATTCTAAGCAATGGGGCCTTGGAACTTCTGTTCTACAAAGAGAGAGACAGACTAAATACTATACTATATATAAACTACTATATTTATACTATATATAAACAACATATAGCATGTGAGACGGTGATGTGTGCCCTAGGGGCCACTTGTGGAGCAGGTAGAGGGCTGTTCTAAATTCAGTTCTCAGGGAAGTCCTCACTGACCATGTGACACTTGGATCTGTGACTTAAAGGCCAAGGAGCAAGCCCTGGGGGCAGGTACGGGGAGAGAGTTTTGGGGGGAAAGGGAACAGCAAGTGCGAAGGCCCAGAGATAGACGTGTGCTTGGCCCATTCAAGGAAGAGCAGGGAGGCCACATGGCTGCAGATACGGAAGCAAGGGGGTAAGAGCAGAAGGTGAGGCTGCTGAGGGGGTGGGGGGTCCTTGCTGCCATTTGAGGGGCCCTGGCAGTTACACTGAGTAAGAAGGTTGCCCGCTCAGGGCTCTGAGCTGAGGAAGGTGGGAACTTAGCTTAACAGGCTCCCTTTACGGTTCTCAGAGTGGGCTGGGCGCAAGCAGGGAAGCAAGGAGAGCTCAGTGAGGAGGTGACTGCAATATTCCAAAAAGTGCTGGATGTCACCTGGGAGGTCGCAGTGGGGTAGTAGGAATCCCACAAACACGGGAAATGTGGGGCAACAGCCAACAGGATTTGTCTGTGGGTCAGATGGGGGTGTGAGAGAAAGAGTCAAGGCCAACCTCAAGACCTAAGCAGCAAGAGGAGAGAGCTGCCATTTTCTGAGATGAGGGACTGAGGCAGGAGCAGCCGGCAGAGAAGGACGAGCGACCAGGGCCTAGTTTGGGACGCGTGAAGTCTGAGCTGCTTGTTAGACGTCCAGGAGCCTGGAGCCCGGGGAGGGTTCTCGCTGAGCTTTACGTCTGCAGTATGTCAAGTTGGGAGCCATCAGTGTATGAATGGTATGTAAAGCTACCCGTCTGGCTAAGGACACCCAGAACAATACTTCTTGAACTTGAATGTGCATGCCCATGCCTCAGTGCAGGCCGTGACCACTCTCCGGGGGCCAGGACCCAGGGCATTGCTTTGTGGGCAGTGCAACCAACAGAGCGGCTTATCATCAGTATTGAAAGAAAATGGAAGAGGACGGATTCCCATCACAAGGGTACAGATCGGTTCCCCAAGCCTCGTTTCAGTTGTCTGAGCCGCAGTCCTGGGGACACGCTGCCACCATGCTCACAAAGGTCTGAGAAAGCCTGACCGGGAGTGAGCAGAGACAGAGCAGGGAAGAGGCCCGGGAGCCAGCGTGGGAGGATGAGGAGGAACCGGTGAGGAGGCAGATAAGGCGGTGAGGGAGGTGGGCAGAAAACCAGAACAGAAAGTTCTAGACGCCAAAGGAGGAAAAAAGACCCAGATTGGAATGATCCTCTGTGTCTCCCCAGCCCTGTTGCCAAGCAGGTCTGAGCCTCAGTTTCCTCTGCTGTGATATGGGGACAGGGCAGGCTCAGCTTGTTGCGGGGGCGTGAGGCGGCCCTGGGCGGGGCCTGGGCAAGCGTGTGAATGACAGAGCGGCTTTGATTCTGGTCCTGGGCTTCGCCTCCTCCAGCCCAGCGGGCTGCCCTCTTGGGGCGCAGATGAAGAAACCGAGACCCAGATGACGGAAGTATCGGCCTGAGGCTAATCAGGGTAGAGCTGTGTGCGTCTGACCCTGATGTTTTCTACAGCCCCTGGCTGCAGGCCCATGCTGGAGACGGACAGCCGCCTGGGGGGTCCCTGGGGGCCGTCTAAAATTCCTCTGGTGGCCAGTGGCCAGGGTGGACGTGCTCCGGCCCTTCCTGCAGCTCTGGCCTTCCTGGCCAGCCAGGAGGAGGAAGAAGCAAATTTGTGCACCTGCCCACTATGGGGTCTAGGCACAGGGGCCTGGCCATCGGCCACATGTCTCTTTGGCGGCTGGGTAGGCGGCACCCGAAAGCATCAGTATCTGTCAGAGCCCCAGCCGGAAACAGACGGCACGTTCCCCTGGGTTCAGGAGAGCTCAGTAAAGGGTCTGTTTATACAGGTGTGGGCAGGGTGTAGGAAAACCATAGGGATAGTGCTGCGCCCCCGGGGCTGGCAGCTGCCGGGGCCTTGACCATGCTCAGCCCGGAGGGCCACGTGGAGAGGCCGTGGCCTTCAGTGGAGCGAGGCCACCAATATGCAGTGACCCTGCAGGGAAGAACCCAGAGGAATGAATCCTCCTCCTCTTTCTCTTTCCTCTATCTGTTCGGGGTTGGGAGCCGAGTGAGGAGAGAGGTGGACCCATCAGGAGAGACAGTGCATCTGGGGGGCAACAGAAGACGACTACTTCAAGGTCCATCCCCAGCTGTGAGACCACATGACCATCAAGCTTCCTGGGGACAGGTGACCCAGCCTGGGAACCGGCCTCTCCCACTGGGGAACAGGAGCAAGACCTACCTCTTGGTGCCTCAGCCTCCCTGTGCCTTCATCGCCCCCGCCTTCCCTTCCAGGGCATTTCCTGCTTTCAGTGAATACATCTTGAGGGTCAAAGGGTCCTGAGCTCTGTGCCTGCCCTCGAGGGGCTTCTAATTGAGGGGAGAGACTGGCACAGCATGACCCCACCCAGGCCGGGGGTGGTGTGGGTGACCTCCTGTCCACCCCAATCTCTTCCTTCCTCTATGGGGTCTCTGGGGGCAGGTCCAGGCTCTCCTGTGGCTCCTGTAGATTGTCCTCTCTGGGGACATTTTCTACAAGTTCCGTATGTCCTGTAGCTTCTCCTGCTTGCTAGAGAATCCAATAGGCCTTGTTTATAACACGGCTGGGGATGGATTATGCAGCATGGAGGGAAGGTGGAGGGAGGGAGGTTGGAGAAGAGCTTCTTATGGGATCCCTGACACAGCCCCAGCTGCCCCCAAACCCACTCTGGACATCAGTCCCCCTCATCCCATGATGCCCACAGCCCCATGATATCTGTCCTCACAGTCCGATCAGGTGGGAGTCGCAGGGAAGAAGGTGAGCTCGGAAAGAGACAGCCCTGGAGCTTCTACCTGCCACCCCAGGGGTCTCTCACTTCCCAGCGAGCTATGGGCTCCTCCTCTGTAAACGGTTGAATGGTACCGGCCCCAGAGGTGGCTGTGGGGATTCAGAACTGATAAGGTGAACGCCTTAGGGTGGGGCCTGGTACGCAGGGAGAGCTCAGCCCCTGGGGCTCGGTTAGTTAACTGTCCCTGGTCGGGGGCCTGAGGAAACCTCACAGCCGACCCCATTGTCCCCAAGGAGGCCACCCATTGCCTTGGGGTGCCCACCTCCCCATCTCTGCACCCATGGCAACAGGCAGAGGACCTGCCACATTCAGGGGACCCCCTCACCCCATCCCAGGCTTCCTGGCCTGCTGGGCATGGTTGAGTCTCCCATGACCCCACACGTACGCCTGGCCAGGAGTTAACCGGGCTGCTGTGGGGCTGGGCAAGTGAGCTTTCCCCAGGCCTCCACCCAAGAAGAGACACTGCCCGCCGCCCCCACCCCCGTGTCAGCTCCTGCACTGGCAACACACGCCTGGTCTGCCCCCTCCAGAGGCAGCCCAGCCTCCCGCCTTCTCTGCCCTCCCTGGGCCTCGATTGCTCCATCTGTGACCCAGAACAACTGTCAAGAGAAAGACCCCCTGGCTCCATCCTCTCTGTGGGTCCTGCCAACATACATCAAGACTCATCTTCCCGAAGCCCAGCTCTGCCAGCTCCTTCTGTTCTGTTACCCTCTGAGATACCCCGCGGCCCATCAGGATAAAGTCCAGGCATTCAAGGCTCCCCTCCCAAAGCAGGTCCAGAGTCTGCCTCTCCAGCCTTCCTGTCCCCACCACACCCCTGTTCGTCCTCCTCACCCCTTTCTTCCACCCCACCCCATGCATCCAGTCTTTCAGACGAGATCGGGCGCGTTCAGGGTGGTATGGCCGTAGACTGCATCCAGTCTTTCAAAGGCTGGGCCTAAATGCCACCTCCTCCAGGCACCCCAGGCTCCCTCCTCTGTGCTCCCTCGGGCCTGAGCCTAGCTGCTACCCATGACTAGCACCATGGTGGACACATAGTGGGCACTGACTGTTTGCAGAATGAACAAAGGACAGTCCTAGGGTCATCTCCCAGGTGCAGGGAGCACTGTTGAGGGAGCACTTCCTGTGCACCAGGCCCAGGGCTCAGCGCTCTAGGCCTCCAACCTCAAAATCTCACAGTGGCCTGACAAGGCAGGCACCATCGTGCCCACTTCACAGACAGGGTGACTGAGGTGGAGGCGACTTGGTCAAGGTCTCAGATCATAGCTCAGGCAGGGCAGGGTTCTGACCCCTGGGCCATCTGACTTCAGAAACACCATGAAAATGTGTCCTCCTCTCGTTTGGGCTGTCTTTTGTCCCCGAAGGGTTTCCAGGGGACAAACTCCCTCAGGGACCTGCCCCCGCACATGGACGGGGCAGATGCAAAGTGTGTGTCTCGCAGCAGGCCCCCTGTTCTCTCTGGGCTCGGAGACCGCAGCCCCAGCTGCCGTGCCGTGCCCTGTGCCCTGCGCAGTGCTGGGCCTCAGTTTCGCTGCCCGAAAAAGAAGGGAATGATGGCAACCAGCGCTGTGCTCCGTGAGCCAACTTTGGTGCCCCGTGAGATCTGTCCGAGTCCCAACCCCACCGTCCTTTGGGACCAATGACCTCACTTCATGAGCCCTCTCTTTCCTCATCTGCAAAGTGGGCTCGCTGACTGCACAGAGCTGTGAGCTCCACACGGACTGCCTTGGCCAGGGCCTGTCTCCTGAAAGGCTCCCTTTGGTGGGCAGTTAGGGTGATTGTTTTCATCTGTCCCCTGCCCCGGGGCTGCCAGCCAGCCCTGGACAGGGTGGGATGGGAGGGTGGAGTGCATGGGGAGACAAGCCCGGAGCCTAGGCCCTCCCACCCCACTGCCTCCCCCTCCCCAGGGCCCCCCACCCAGCGACAAAGCTCATGGCACTTCCTCTCCCGCCTGGCAGGCCGCCTGGCCCAGCCCCTTCTCTAAGGAAGCGCATTTCCTGCCTCCCTGGCCTGGCTGGATGAGCCAGGAGCTCCCCACCGCTGCCGGTCATTCCCCAGCCCCGGACTGCTGCCGCCCACACAAGCTGAGCACCCCCTTCCTGCTCATCCCTCAGCCAGCGACCCTTGGTCCGGCCCTGCGCCCTGTGCCCACTTCTGACCAACTTGGCCGTCACCTTAGAAGGCTGGAGCAGGGACAGCGTCGCTCCGGTCGCCTGCTCCCTTTGGGTCCCCGTGTGAGCCCACGCCGGCCCCCAAGCCTGCCTGCAGCTCTGCCCCTGGACACCGGATAACGCCCAGCGACCAGAGCGCCGGGGGGACAGCATGGACCGCAGCACAGTCTTCCTGGTCGTGGCCCTGCTGCTGGCCGTCAGCAGCCTCAGCCCTACAAGTAGGTGCTCAGGGACCCGGGGTGGGGAGACCAGGCTCCTTATCCCACGCTCATGCCCTCGGGAGCACATGTCCTGGAGGGTTGGACAGCCCACGGCAGATGCCATAGGGTCACCAACCATCCTGGTTTGGCAGGACCATTTCAGTCCTAAAAGTCTCAGGCAAACAGAGGTGAGTTATTTATCTTAACCCTGGTCTCTGGCCTCGTTTCTCTCCAGGAAGCTTAGGTCCTAGCATGCTGTGCAACCCTGGGAGAGTCTCCTGCCCTCTCTGGGCCTTATGTCTCCCACCTGAGGGACGTGTGGGAAGGAGGGCACGAGGCCTCACATTTGGGGCTTGGGCTCTAAGCTGCGGTTACTTCCTTGTGGTGTGATCTTGGGGAATGACCTCCTGGCCTCTCAGCAAAGTGGGGGTGGTAACAGACTCCCCTCGGGCTGCCTGCCGGGAAGGCCGGTGTTGAGGCGATGCTTGTGGACAGACGCCTCGGGCAGGCTGGTTGTTTCCATGTCGTTACCGTTGTTCTGTGATTAGCTTTGAATCCTCCACCCTCACCTTCCCTGGGTCCTGCGAGCGGCTCAGGCCCCCCTGAATGCAGTGCTCTCCCCAGCTGCGACCCTTGCTCTGCTCCCCAGGAAGCCTGCAGGATGGGGGCGCAGTCCCAGACCAGGGCTTCTGTGGGTGCTCCTCGCCTGGGGGCTTCTCCAGGGGTCGTGGCCTAGGTTGCCTTCTGAAGCTGACCAGGTGAGGGGCCAAGAGGAGTCGGGGACTCCCAGCCCCTCGCCCCACTCACTGTGCCCTTGCTGTGCCCCATGGACGCACCCACCTGAAGCCACAGCATGGCCTTGTGGACACCCCTTCAGCCATGGTGTACCCAGGAACTCCCTAAAGTGGGGGTGCCTGACCCGCAGCCCGCGGGCCGCATGCGGCCCAGGACGGCTGTGAATGCGGCCCAACACAAAATCGTAAATTTACTTAAAACATTATGAGATTTGTGTGTGTGTGTGTGTGTGTGTGTGTGTGTGTGTGTGTGTGTGTGTGATTATGTATAACGATGTATTTAATGTGTGGCCCAGACCAGCTCGTCTTCTGGTGTGGCCCAGAGACGCCAAAAGATTGGACACCCCTGCCCTAAATGATCTGGGGGGGCCTTCCCCTCCCTCCTCATCCCCCATCCCCCACAGCCTTTCAAAGTCCCCAACCCCTGGTCTCTAAAGTTCTCCCCGCTGCCTCACTGATAGACAGGAAAGGGAGCCTCAGACACTTAGTGACTTAGCAGGGATTTGACCCCAGGCCCGTGGCTCCCTGGGGCTCTTGTTCCTAACCACGGGCCATGCAGCTCCCGGTCACCCTGCAAGATGGCTGCCACCATCGCCCCATTTTACAGGACAGGAGGCGGAGGCTGTGGCCGGCCACGTTCACACAGCTCGACGGGAGCCCTACCTGAGCTCCGCGGTGGCTGCCCTGCCTTCCGCAGCCCCCACATTTCTAGCTTGGTAACACTCTCTTCTTGATGACACTCATCAGAGGAAGGTCCACCAAGATCTCTGGGGTCTGGTTTTATAGGATCGAGGCAGGGCTGTGCTTGCAAAAAATTAACCACAGGGGTGAGGGGTTGGGGGTAGCGCTTGTTAATTTCCGTGGTATAAATGTTCCCACCTGGCTGATTCTGAGCTACCAACTCACCAAACTCACTCGGAGTCATAAGAGGTGCCCAGTAGGGGGCCTGATCGAGTATTTCCATCACACATACAGGACAGACGTAGGTAACCTCAAAAGCACAGATAATGGTGAAATGGAGTACAATAATTAGGAAGTAAGAAATTTGATATTTATTACCTTTTAGAAAATGCATGCTATTTCATTGCAAGCTTATAAAGTTTAATTTTTAATAATGGCTGTGTTTAACAGCCTGTTGGAAAAACTCCTGGTAATTTAGCAATCCGCTCCTGCAAGCAGGTGCGGGCCCCCAGTTCCCATTCCCCACCAGGGCATTCCCATTCCAAACCATCCAGCCCGACTCCCTTACAGTCTGGGAAACGGAGGCCCGCAGCGGGCAGCTGGGGGCCTGGCCAAGGCCTGGGACTCAGATCGCCAGTCCAGGGGAGGGTATGAGGGTGACCCAAGCCTTCCCATTCTGGCAGGAGAAGGTGCAGATGGGTCCAAACCAGGTCCAAAGCCAAGTCCAGCCTTCTGGGAGCATGGCTTGACAGAATCTCTCAAAACACTATACTTGTAAGAGTCACTCAGCCTTCAGAAGTCAGACCTAGAGAGTTACTTGCCCAGCCCTATAAAAGATATGCGGCCCCTAGGTAGCTGTAACAAAAACCCAGCAACTGGCCCTGGCTGGTGTAGCTCAGTGGATTGAGCACAGGCTGGAAACCAAAGGGTTGTCGGTTCGATTCCCCATCAGGGTACATGCCTGGGTTGCAGGCCAGGTCCCCAGTGGGGGCCACGTGAGAGGCAACCATACATTGCTATTTCTCTCCCTCTCTGTGTCCCTCCCTTCCCCCTCTCTAAAAATAAATAAAATCTTAAAAAAAACACCCCAGCAACTGAAGACCACCCAAATGTCCTGCAGCTGTTAAATGGATTATTACGCAGTGCAATGTCATGCAGTCATTATCAAGAAGAAGCTGGACCCTGTCTGCCCTGCTGCGGACAGACATCGAGGCCACACTTCCAGCTGCCCAAACAGCAGCGATTCATTACTTTCTTTTTTTTTTTTTTTTAAGATTTTATTTATTTATTTTCAGAGAGAGGAGAAGGGAGGGAGAAAGAGCAATGTATGGTTGCCTCTCACATGGCCCTCACTGGGGACCTGGCCCGCAACCCAGGCATGTGGCCTGACTGGGAATCGAACCGGGACCCTCTGGTTCCCAGCCCGTGCTCAATCCACTGAGCTACACCAGCCAGGCCGCAATTCATTTCTTTAAGAGTGAAACAGTGACCACACACAGCATATGCAGAGAAAACCCCACGGTCACGCGCCATTTCTCGAGCACCGGGATTTTCACCTAAGACGTGTTCTTTTGTCCTGTTGGAATTTTTTTAAAGAACGAGCATGTCGAGATTTTAAAAAAGCAATTTAACTATCTATTCACTTTAGTCTGTTCCTCAAAGAAAATATGTATGCGGGGAAAAAGTAGTTAGCATGCTGGGGATTGCTTACTAGATTTTCCTTTTTTTTTTAGATTAAAAAAAAATTTATTTTGAGAGAGAGGGGAAGGGAGGGAGAAAGAGAGGGAGAGAAACATCAGTGTGTGGTTGCCTGTCACGTGCGCCCAACTGGGGGGCCTGGACCACAACCCAGGCACGTGCCCTGACTGGGAATCGAACGGGCGAGCCTTTGGTTTGCAGGCCGGCACTCAATCCGCTGAGCCACACCAGCCAGGGGGGATTGCTTACTAGCTTTTTAAGCTGATTTTAATGCAGGGGGTTAACATTCGGGTGTCCTGTGTACCCTTCTTATGTCCCAGAGGTTTCTGTGTTGTCATGTGGACCCCATAACTGTCCCACTGTGGTTCTGGAACAGTCTCGTCTTTAAAGGTGCCCTCCGACTTTTGCCTCATAGAGTCCCTATTGTTGCATAGTTAGGTGGTTTCCCCAGTGGGGCTAATTATAAATACCACCTCCGTGCACATTTTTGGTACACGCACCTTTTCCTGTATTCTGCAGTGTTTTGCTTGGATGGCGTCCCAGAAGCGACGGTGCGGGGTCTCGTGGCCCTGCTGGGTGGCTGGGATCAAAGACTGCTTCGTGAGCGTGGATGGCCATTCGCTGGAGGATGGGCTGGAGGCCTGGCTCCGAGTCCCTGTGCTGCTGGCCACCTGCATGGGGGCCTGGGACCCTCTGGAGAGGGGCTAGTGACACAGGACAGAGACCACAAATGTCTGTATCATAGAGGCTGCATTCTGGGGCAGCTTCCCTTTTGCCAGGAGGAAAAAGAGGCTGGAGCCGAGCTATGTGAGCCAGGAGAGGCTGGGTCCCTGAAGCCCGTGGGGAAATGACCGTTAAGATTGTCTCTCATCCTGACCGGAGTGGCTCAGTGTGTTGGGTGTTGTCCCATAAATCGAAAGGTTGCCGGTTAGATTCTCAGTCAGGGCACACGCCTGGGCTGCAGGCCAGGTTCCTGGTTGGGGGCATGCGAGAGGCAATCATTTGATGTTTCTCGTGCACGTCAATGCTTCTCCCCCTCTCTTTTCTCCCTCCCTTCTCTCTCTAAAAATAAATAAGTAAACTCATTTCTTAAAAAAGATTCTTTCACCTTAGCAAGACAGATGGTGACACTAAGACCCAGAGGGAAAGAGACACCCATCTCTCAAGGTCACAGACGGGTCAGTGCTGGGCCCTCTGAGGACAGGCCTGGTCTGCTGGCTCAAGGTCCTGAGGGGGAATCTGGGCAAGAGGGAGGGAACCCCTCTTCTGGGTCTGCAGCGTGTCGGGCAGCTCCTTGTCTCCAAGCCCCGTGTATAGCTGAGGAAACTGAGGCTCGAGACCAGAGACAGGCCCAGAGCTCAACCCCAGGCCACCTGCTCCCACACCCAGCTTCTCTCTCTGCATGTGGGGCGGCCTGGCGTAGGGGCTCTGGGCCCTCTCTCCTAGCTCCAGGTCTGGCTTTGGGGTGTATCAGCCCTCGAGGCTGAAGAGGACCCTCATCCAGGGCTGAGCTCACTTCAGTAGCTATGATGGGGTGGCGGGAAGAGACAGATATAAGCAGCCAACACTGATTCAGCCCTTACTGGGTGCTGGACCCTGCTCTAGACTCTCTGTTACGTGTACTGTGAGACCGAACTTCACAGAAGCCTGATGAAGCGGATGCTTCCTGTTACCCCCATGTGCAGCTGAGGAGGCTGGGGGTGCAGGTCAGTGAAGGGATTTGCTTGAGTAATGCAGCCCAGATGTGAGCGGCTGGGGCTTGAGCCCTGGGCCTAACCACTGCACCACACTGCCTCAGGGAAGATGATGAGGCTGCTCTGTTTGCAGACCTTCTCACCATGGGCATTCAGTCCCTTTCCTGCACCTACAGTGGCCCTCCCACCTAGAGCCCAACTGGATCAGTTCTGACGAGATTTTCACAACAGGGTTTTGAAGGATGAATAGAAGTTGACTAAGTGGTCGAATAGAGGAAGACCACTGGTTTGGGAAAGGGCATGACAGAGGCCATGAACGAGGTCTGTCTGAAGGCAAAGCTGTCCTCTCACTATTGATGGGGCATAACTAATCGTGACAGCGGCTGCCGGTTCCTGAGCAACCCTTCCTCATCAGGAGCCTGCTTAGCCCTGTGTACATGTCCTCTCACCAAGTGCCTCCCCACCTGGGAAAGGTGTTATGATCACGTCATCCCCGTTCTACAGATGATAGCGCTGAGCCATGGACAGGAAGCTGGACCGTAGCAGAACTGGGATTTGAACCTGTGGCGTCTATCAGCCCCCTGCAGGGTTTAACCCCACTCTAGGTTGTGGAGTGTGGACTTGCCCCCGAAGGCTTCGGGAAGTTATGGGAAAGACTGGAAAAAGGAGTGTCGAGGCCCCACGGGTGGCCATGCCCAGTGGGAGGGGTTGGGCTGGGAGCTGGGAGATCTGTGAGGATGTAATTGAGCCCTAAGAGGAACAGAGGGTGGCTGGGTGGCTGAGTGATGGAAGAAAACATCAGAAAAGGCCCCGTCATAAAGGATCTGCCCCGGTACATACACCGTAACCAAGAATATGCACTGGGTGCCAGACTCTTTACACGGGCTACTGCACGAAGCTGGCACAGCCTGCGGAGTGGATGCGGGGGCTGGAGCTGGACCGCCTGGGTCCAAATACATGCCCTGCCCCTTAGTAGCTGGGTGACCGCGGCCTGATATTTGCTCCTCCCTGAACCTTGGTTTCCTCGTGCGTCAAACGGCAGTAATAATAGCACCCACTTCGGAGGCTGCTGTGAGGGTCCAATGACAGAGCTGTGAGGCCGTACCGTACCTGCCGTACCTGGCCCCAGTGAGCACCATGGAAGCTGTTTTGCAAACGGGGAAAGTGAGGCTCGGAGAAGTCAGGGTTTTGTTCGAGGTAACCAGCTTTTTAAGAGGCAGAATGGGGGTTTGACCCAGGATATTGGGCTCCAGAGCTGCTTTTCTTGACCATGATCATCGGTGGTCTCCCAAGGTTCTAGGGTGGCCGTTTGGAAAGCCCCAAGGTGGGCGTGAGTTCGTGGGTCAGAGAGGAGGAGGAGGAGGAGGGAGACAGGGGTGGGAAGGTGACTCTGGGTCTCTCACTAGGCCAGCCGGTCACCCAGGCTCCTGGTGGCGCCTCCTCCAGCTCAGGTCCCTGGAGGCCCTGGAGTTTCCCTTGGTGCCAGGGGATTGTTTTCTGCTCTGTCGGGGCCGCCTCCGGCTCCAGGAGACAGGCCCGGGCGTCACTCTCCCTCCTGCCTCCCCATTCTCGTCTGCGGGGTGGGGGCGGCCAGGATTCGAAAAGGCCCCAAAATAAATGGGCCTCTTATCTGATCTCCCAGCCTGGCCTGTTATCTGATCATTACATAATGGCCATGCCGCTGACGGCATGGAGGAGGTGGCCCCGGCGGCCCGGCAATCCGGCAATCTGGGAGGAACTGGGGTTCCTGGAAGTCTGGGGAGGGGGCAGGGAAAGTCCGAAGGGAAGGAGGAAGCCACTGTGCTAGTCTGCAGGCGGACCCTGGGTCACGTGGGGAGAGGTGGGTCCCGGGCCGAGCCTGGCCAGCCACAAACAGCGCGGCTCTGGCACTCTTGGCCCCTCCGGGCCTCAGTCTCCCCATCTGTAGAGGAGGGGCTTGGACTAGGTAACAGCAAAGAAGTGTGCGTTCACTGATAGGGAGAGAGAGGGTGGGGAGCTCTGAGGGGCTTGGTGGGTCACAAGAGGGTGGGACAGGAGGGGACTGTGTCAGCCTGGGAGTAGGCTGGGGTGAGGGAGGGGGCTGGGCTGAGACGCGGGACCCTCTGTGAGGCCCCTCACCGGCAGGCTGCCCGTCCCACTGCTTCACTGCGCCCCCACCAGACCAACAGTCCTCTCCAGTGACCAAGTCCGTCATGTAGTGACAAAAAGAACTAACCACCAGGGACCCTTTCCCGGGAAGTCCTCCCAAGCACCTCTGTGCGCTGTGCGCGCTCTTCTGGCTGCTCCCTCACGGACCAGGTGACAACCGAAGCCCGAGGGGTTGAAGCCACTCACCGAAGCCACACAGCCTGGCTTTGGGGGCTTTGATTTTCACCGAGATGCCACATCACTCAGGCACTCCGGAGTCCCTGGCACACAGGCCAGGCCCAGAGCAAGGACTCGCCCGGCCTGCGCCCCCGTGGCCTGCGCCCCATGGTGGCCAGATGTCTCTGTCCTGAACTCATCCTTCCCGAGAGGTCGCTGGGAGATGGGGTTGCAGGGCCCGGGCGGCCATCTCGCATCCTTCGCTGGCTGCTGGTGGTCCCGAGCCCAACGAGGTGGCGGGAAGGCGGGGAAGAAGGCCGGCTTCGTCAAGACGCGGCCCAATAGCCCGGGGTTCAGAAGAAGCCCCCCTGCCCCCCTGCTCCGCGCTGGCGTCGGCTGGGGCTGGACGCGTGTCCAGTCCCTCCGCGCCCCGCTTTGATCTCCAAGAAAACAGGAAGTGACCGCGACGAGATGGAGACACGCACTTCCAAGCAGTCTCCCTTCTCTGTCCCCCTTCCCTCCTCCGCAGCCCCCTTCCCGCCCCCCCAGCACATTCCTTGGGCCGAGGTGTAGGGGCCTCATTTCCTCTTCCTCCTCCGCTGGGTCAGGGTGAAATTCCACGGCCTCTGCTCAGCACCCACACTTCCCGCAGCCCCGAGGCGGCCCCGGGCCTGCCCACCGCGCGGCCTCCTGGGCTCCCTCCGTCTGGGGACCCGGAGGCTGTCCACGCTCCCGGGCCCATTCCCCCGGCCTCCTTGAGGCATGAGAGGGGAAGTTGTGCCTCCGATCCCCGCTCCCGCCTTCCTTTGGCGTGGGCCAGCTTGCCGGCCACACGGGTGGGGTTGCCCTTTGCAGCAAGCGCGATTTCGGATGCCCAGTTCAATTTAAATTTCAGGTAGCCAATGAAAGAAAATTTTAGTGTAAGTATGTCCCATGAAACATTTGGGATATACGTGTGTGTTAACAAAGTATTCATTTTTTAACTTATTCGAATTTCATTGGGCGTCCTGCGTTTTATCTATCAACTTTACACCGAGTCGCCCTGTGCGTTCAGGCAAGGGACTTCTTCTTTCTTTTCGTCCATTTCTTCATCTGGGGAACGGACGTCGTGGTACCCACCTCGCAGGGTAGCTGTGAGGATGCGGCAGAGCCCCGAGCCTGCGCCAAGCACCCACGGGCACTCGGCAGGTGGGGTAGTTGCCACCGCCGACTGCTCATCGGGCCCCCTCTCTCTGGCTGTGCTTCCCTAACAGGCCTTGCACAGACCGTCCGCTGTGACCTACAGCCTGTGGACCTCGAGGTGACATACTTCACAAGCCAGGTTTCTAGCGGCTGCGTGGCTCACATCCTCAATGCCACCGTGGAGGTTCACATCCTCTTCCTGGAGTTCCCAAGGGTGAGTGCCTGAAGACAGGGTCGGGGAGGGACTTAGAGGTAGGCCCGGGGCCCGTGGGATGTGGGGAGTCTTCCTCGTGCCTGTCCCTGGAGCCGTGGGGGGAGGCGGCCTCAGGGGCCCTGCCCGGAGGGTGGTGCGAGCATCTCACAGGGTCTGTCGGGGGGTGGCGCTTCTGGGCCAGCACTGGGGCGGTCGTCTGGATGTCACCACAAGACCCAGGTAGGAAGGGCTGGGTTTGGCTGGAGACCGAGTGGGGAAGAGCCAGGCGGGCGGTACGGTGGACCAGGGGAGCTGATGTTCGTGTGTCCCCAGTGACAGGGGCTTCTCACAGATGCGGCTGTGCTCCAGGCAGCTTGGACTTTGAGAAAGTGCTTCTTCCCTCAGCGGAGCCCACTTCTCCCTCCCTGGTGTGCCCTTCACCAAGCATCCGTGACCTGGCAAGCAGGCACTCGATGCCAGAGTCGGAAACTACTCCCCCGCCCCATTGCACTCCCCCAAACAAGACCCCCCCGAGGTCCACCATTAGATTTTCTACGTCCCTCTTAGAAACACATCTATTAAGCGTTCACTATGTGCTAAGCACTGTGCTAGGCCTACTATGTACCAGGAAGTGAGTTCAAATCTTAACATGTATCAAGTCTCCCAAGAGCCCATCTGGCTGGTATGTTATTAGCCCCACTTTTCAGAGGAGGAAACTGAGGCAGGCCTAGAGAGCTGAAGCAACATGTCCAAGGCCAGAGTCTATACAAGATCCCCGGGGACTCTGAGCCAGGCTGTCCCCTGGCTCCCATGGGATCTCAGTGTTCGGAGGGTGCCTGGTGCTCCTGGGCCGGTGACCACACATGGTGGGCGTGACCTCAAGTCCTGGTAGCGACTTAGTGGTGTCAGCTCAGGGTAAACTTGTGGCCAACTTGCCCCCGAAACTGTTACATGGCCCTGCATTTGTGCAGTGATAAGACAGTGCCCAGACCACCAATATCGGGGGGCCTGCTCCCCACCGCCCTGCCTGCCGCGAGGACTGTGGGCCTCGATAACCCCCAAACAGCAGATAGTGCCAGACACACGTGATGTGGCTTTCATAGCCATTGTAATTTTCTTCAAGTTTGGCGATGATATGGAAAATAAGAATGCCCTCTGGGTGTTCGTTGTGTTTGTTCTGATGTTCAGGTCCCTGTGCCCCCTCTGGGTGACAGGGGTCCCCGCACCGGAATCATTTCACAGCAAGCCAGAGTTGGAGAAAGGCCCCCAGCCAAGTACCCAGGTCTGTGGGGGGCAGAGGTCCAGACAGACAGCCAGGGTCCAGGCGATGGGGGGGCCTCCTTGGTCAGCGCCGGGCAGGGGTACCCCAGCTGCTGTGGGACAAGGTAGGGCTTCCTGGAGGAGGCAGCAACCATAGGGATGGCCAGGAGCTCGCTGAGGGAAGGAGGGGGAGGGAGAGGGCGGATGATACAGAGAATGTACAGGCGAGGAAGCGGGCTTTGGTGCTGTGAGCACGTGGTTCACGGTGGCAGTAGCTTATCGGTCACCTCGGGGCAGGGCTGGGCAGATGGAAAGACCTTGTTGTCATACTGAGGAGTTCGGTCTTTATCCTGTGGGCAGTGGCGGTTGCTGGAGGGTTTTGAGGGGCATGGTAGGCGCCACTGTAACTCAGGCCATCTTAGTGGTCATGGCAACAGAATCTCGCATCCATCCTGGGCCCCTTCCAGAGAACTCAGTCTGTGGAGCAGCTGGACCCAGGGACCAGCCTGTAAACCCCAGCCCTGCCACACCTCCGCAGGTCACGCACCGTGGCTTCCCTGCACGAGAGGGCACGGGGGTGGAGGAGAGAGCCAGGATGCCACTCCTGGGTCTATCACTGGCCAGTGCCTCCCCTCATGCCTTGCACGCTGAGGGGGCTCCTTCTCCCCACTCCCCAGTAGACACGCACCGCTTGTGCTCAGGGACTCGCCAAAGAACAATGGAGTATCAGATTCAGGGCCGGCCCCTGGCCTGGGCCATACAGCTGCTGAACGTATGAGTGAATGAATGAATGAATGAATGAATGAATGAATGAATGAATGTATACTTGAATGAATGAGTGAAAAAATGAACGCACTGCTATGTGACCTGGAGGCAGGGGTTAAGAACATGGGCTCTGGAGCCAGACAGCCTTCAGATTGATTTTGGCTCCCCCACTAATGGCGGTGCAACCTTGGGACACCCCTCCAAGCCTCGGTTTTCCCGTGGGAAACGTGGGGATGCTAGGCCCCCCCCTCAGGGTGCTGTGAGAATCTGGTGGGACAGTGCAGGCTGTCCAGAGTCACGGCTCGCTATCAGCAGCTGCACTTGTTATTATTATAAAGGCTCCTCTTTGGGCCCCATGTCTCACCTGTAAGCACCCTCGTTGTGCCGGGCACGCTGCAGTTTACGGGGTACCCTCACGTCAGTTATTGCTATCCGGGAGCTGAGGCGGAGGCTGCGAATTTCTTTTCAGAGGGGGCACTTGGTGGAGCCTCACACCCTGGGTGCCCCTGGCCTCCCTGATCCCTCTAGGTCCTGCTACTGTGACACTGAAGGACCTGTGGTTTCCCTGGACACACCTTCCTCCCCGGGCAGCTCCCAAGAATGGAGTCCGCAGCCCCCCGGGCCCCCCGAACCAGTCCTCGCCAGGTGCCTCCTCTGTGCCCAGCCTGAGCCGGGCACTGATGGTGCCGAGAGAAAGCACACCCAGTCCCTGCCCTTGGGCCACTCCCAGGCCAGGGGCGGCTGAGGTGGGCGTCAGCAGCCCTGGTATTGAGTGACGGGATTGGCAATGGAGGGCTGTGTGTCCCATGTCTAGCCAGATAGAGAGGGAGGTCAAGGGCATTCCAGGCAGAAGGCAAGAAACACAAACTGGCAGCGGTAATGTGAGTGGCGGCCATCTCAGCAACCAGTCCAATCCCTCCAGACCTCTGGTCGCCTTCTTCAAGCCTTGGCATGGAGACTCACTTTCCCTCCCATCCCTGCAGGGCCTCAGAATCCTCAGATTTCCCGAGCGTGGGCGGCAGATGGACTGTGTCGGCCAAGAGCCTCAGGGAAGAGAGATTTAGTGTGTGTGCGTGTGTGTGTGTGTGTGTGTGTGCACTCACGCGCACATGCGCTGGGGAGGTTTACAGGCAGACAAGGGGGCCAGTAGGCTGAGGCTGTATCTTGCTGGGTCCCCGAAGGGCAGGCCGGAGCCTGGATTCCGGGAGGGGGCCCAGGGTCACATCCTGACCCGCGGAGACAGGAAACCAGCCTGGTGTCTCAGCAATTCCCGCCAGGCTGACTGTACCAATCTGTTGTCCTTCTAAAAAACCCCAGACAGCCAGGCCGGAGCTGGGCAGCCACTGATTCACCCCACTTCTGGGCAATCACGGGGAGCACACCATACCCCTCCATGCCGATGAACCTGCTGGGCTCTTACACTGACTTACCCTGGCCAGACGGGCAGGCGAGGCTGCTCAGGCAGGGGGAGAGCAGCAGGGGCCCCCGCATTCCTGGGAGGAATGTCCTGGGAGGCCATGAAGGGGTGTGGAAGGCAGTGGTGACCTCAGACCTGGGCAGAGGGGGATCCCACCCGGACCCCACAGTTAGTGGTCATCCCTGGCCCTCTTCCAGTTGTGGGTACCCAGTGCACCAGCGATCCCTGTCCAAGTGCTCTGAGCCTACTCCCAGGGTGGCATGGGGTGCTTTCTGGTCCCATCCCCCAGAGGGGACACTGCATGGCTGGTGTAAGCTTCCCTCGATCTGAAGGGTGTCACGGTGACTATCGGCAGGGGGTGGGCATGGCGAAGCTTGGCATCAGGGATGGGCTGTCCACATGCATCCGTATGAAGAGAAGGGGTGCAGGCGGGGGCCATGGACGGCCATTTGTACCCTTGTCCCGGGCCTGTCAGGGGCGGGCTTGGTGGAGGGGCATGGCTGGGGGGTCAGACAGGCTAGGCAGGGCTGCATCTGCTCCCTCGCTGCTGTATCGCCAGTGTCCAGCTCCGGGTCAGCCCGGGAATAAGTATTGGATGGACAGATAGATGGGCAGATAGTGGAAGGAAGGAGGGGGACACATACATACAGAAAAACATCTGCTGGTTGGCCATCCATAAGGGGTTCGTGGTGTCACTCTTGTCCATCATTGGTTGTTTGGGGTGTCCGTCTTGTTCTCTGCCAAGTTCCTGAAGGACAGAGTTTTGCCTTCTTCCTGTCCCCCTTCGAGAGCACAGAAGCCCCAGCTGGTCCCAGTTCTGGCCTCTCGGATGGACAAATGAAGGAGAGGCTGGGGAGGACACAGGCTGACCAGGGGCCCTCGGCTGGGGAAAGTATCATATCTTTCCTGGGGCTTCTGGAAGCCCATTCTTCTGGCCACTTGGCTGGAGATGGTGATTCCCGGATGTCAAACGCTGGAACCCCTAGGAGGTCGGAAGGAGCCCCATAGCCACACTGACCCCAGCGATTTCCTACACGGGTGGGGAGACTGAGGCTAGGCGAGCTGCCTGCTGCCCATCTCCAACGCTGACCGCTCCAGGTCGCAAACCATGGCTGCTCTGGACGAGTGGGCAGCCTGTAATTACCTGGGCGCTGGACCACCCACTTCGCAATCAGAGTCTCACTGAATCTTCAAAAGTCTGGGAAGTGGCCCTGGCCGGTGTGGCTCAGTTAGAACATCGACCTATACACCAAAAGTTGTGGGTTTGATTCCCAGTCAGGGCATATACCCTGGTTGCAGGTTCAGTCCCTGGTTGGGTCAGGTTTAGGTTGATGTTTCTCTCTCTCTCCGCCCCCATCTTTTCTCCTTTCTGTAAAATCAATAAGTTGTCTTTGGGTGAGGATAAAATAAAAACTTGTGAGTTCCATCCCCAGTACAGGTGCATATGGGAGGCAATCAAGCGATGCTTCTCTCTCTCCCTTCCTCTCTCTCTAAAAGCAATGAAAACAATATCCTTGGATGAGGGTAAAAAAAAACAAACTAAAAAAATTCCTATGAGGTGGGCATATTGTTGAGCCCATTTTCCAGATCAGGAAACTGAGGCTCAGAGAGACACAACGGCCCAGGGTCATAGGCTAATGACTGAGACTGCCTTTGAACTCAGGTCGGTCTGGCTTTGACCCCTTCCCTTGCCACCCTGGCTGCATGTGGCATCATCCGAGGCTGCCGGGGTGGACAGAGGGATGTCTGGCTCCAATCGGCCCGGCTCCAGTCTGGCCCTAGGAGGGTGGGAGCTGCAGGCAGCCCTGAGGCTCCATCCTAGAAGAATTGCTGGAAGCAACTTTCTATAAGTGGCTACTAGTGCTCAGGGCCTCCTCACCGAAGTCCCCCGTTCCCGCTCCTGACCGCCAGGCCAACAATGGCATCTGTGGGACACTGGCACAGAAATAGAAACATGGTCTCCCGCCCACCCGTTCAGGGTGGAGGCCGGGGCAGACCCAGGCTGACCCAGGTTGCGGAGCTGGGGCTACGGGGCGGCTGGCCTGCCGGCCTCAGCTGGGCTCTCAGAATTCCCAGGATGCCTTCGGAGCTGGTAGCTTGGGGGTGGGGGCGAGGCAGGCCCCTCTCTTTGCCTTTCGGGCTTCGCGCTGGGAGGGGAGAGGGAAGTCAGTGTGCGTGTGAGTGACCGCGGCGATGAGTCAGGGCCCCAGGGTGGAAATGTTTGCTGTGGAAACCCCGGCTGGGTTTTTCTGGCGAGCAGCTGCAGGGATTCAGCTCGGCCCGGGGGGCTCAGAGACCCCAGAGAGCCCTGCTCTCCAGCCTCCCTGCGTGTCCACGCTGCTGCCCTGCTCTGTGGCCCTGGCCCATGACTACCTCTCTTTGGGCCTCAGCCCCACCCCTTCCAGCCTCCAAGTCTACAAGGAGGGACTTGGTGACAACTGAGTGGACGGTTTGGTGTGCGAGCTCTGGGAGCAGAGCTGAGTGTGATGTCCCAGAGGTCCCAAAGGTGCAGCCTCTGAGTCCCCTCCCCCTCAGCATGACCCAACCCTGACCTCCACTTCTTTTTTTGACTTCCTTTATCCAGCGCCCCAACCCTGTCCTCCCCCTGTGTCACAGATTGGAAGCCCGAGGTACAGAGGGACAGGGACATCTGCAGAACAGCCGCAAGAATGGATGTTCAGGTGCCCTCTCTCTGTCACCTGCAGCGCTGTCGGCCTGTGGAAGTCCACCTGGGGGCAAAGGATGGGACTCCAGCCCACGGGGCCCATGGGTCTGCCCTGTGGGGGTCTCGGTGCTGACTCCTCTGGGTGAGGACAGACAGCTGGGGCAGCTCCGAGAGGGAGCACACAGTCTAGGCAAGCTGCCGAGAGGTGCCCGCCCTGTGGGCGCCACGCCGGTGGGCAGCAGGCTGACATGCGCAGGCTGCCCGGCTCTGCTGCTCACCGGCAGCTCCCTGGGCAGCTTCCCTCCCTGAGGCTCACCTGCTGTGTCTGTGAAAATAGGAGGACACCGGACCCCGCTTTGGGGAGAGCGTGGGCAGCGCGCCCCACACAGGGCTGGGCGTGCATTAGGCTGGGCTGCGGGAAATGACTGATACTCAACTGTTGTGTGTTCAACAGCTTCACATGTACCGTGGAGCGGTTTTTAGTACACGTACAGAGTTGTGCGCTCGTCTCTGGTCGTTCACGCTAACAGGACACACACAGTCACGGGAAGGAAGCTGAGGCGCAGCCATTGTCAAAGGTTCTGGCAGGGGGGCTGCGCCGGGGTGGGGGGGTCTGCCTTCACTTCCATTAACTTCAGGTAGCGCTCACCATGCGGGAACAGAGTGTCTGTCCTAATATTCAGATTTGTGTTTCAGATTTTGCCAAAATATGAAATTAAATCCAGTATCATATTTTATCACTTTCCTTTCAAAGTGTTTAGAATGCATATTTTTTAAAATCGATGAAACAAGAGATTTCAAAACCCAAAAGTTATGAACCCGTGAGACAATACTAGTGCATAAAAAATGGGAACTTACACAAATGTCAAGTTTCAAATGGTCATTCGACTCTAAATTAGCATAACAATAATTCTTCAAAAATAGGCAACCGAAATAGCTCACCACAGTGAGAACCAGTTATTCGTGCAACACGGAAAGTGGAATGTTATTTGCGCTTTTGTTTTGCAAACTTGCAGACAGAGAGTGTCACGACCGGGCAACGGAAATATTTCTGGGCAGATTTTTCCAGCGGCTGAAACACTCTGTCTGGCCCTGTGACATCAGCTGGGGACATGGCCAGGGGATAATTAGAAGTTAAATCAAAAAAATTTTCCACTGCTCTCTTCATCTTGAAGTCTCTCTCTCTCTTGTGTTTGCTAAGTGCGAGGAGGTGTTTGGGGGCCAGGTTTTGCGCCTCGGCAGAGAGTGCCAGCTTCTGAGAGCAGCTGGGGTCGCTGTCTCGGTGAAGAGTTTCTCTTCGTCTGGTTCAGAAAGTCTTAGAGCAGAGCAGACACTCTTTCCACAGAAGTGTGGCCCTGGTGGATCGCTGTGTTCTCTTTCCTTCGTGGGCATAAGGAGGCAAACGTGGCTGGGCGGTGTAGTGGTTGAGAGGCGAGGCCTGCCCAGGTCCGCTTCCCAAGATTGTATTTATTTATTTTTAGAGAGAGGGAGACAGAGAGGGAGAGAAACAGCAATGTATGGTTGCCTCTCACATGGGGGACCTGGCCCGCAATCCAGGCATGTGCCCTGACCGGGAATCGAACCGGGACCATCTGGTTCCTAGCCCGCTCTCAATCCACTGAGCTACACCAGCCAGGGCGCCCAAGCTCCATTCTTACTTGCTGTGTGATCAGGGGCAAATGACTCCACCTCTCTGTGCCTCGTTTCCCCATCTGTAAGAGACAATAACAATGGCACCTCTCTCTTAGGGTGGTCATGAGGATTAAACGGACCAATAGGTAAAGCGTTCAGAACAGTCCCAGCACGTAGCGAGCACTACGGAAGTGTTAGATATGATTATTATTGGTGGTTGCTCTGGAAGCATTCAAAATATACACATCATTTATAATTTTAATGCAGTCGGCATCTTTCAAGACAAAAATGATCTCAACTTCACTTTCTTACAAAATATCAAAATAATGGTAGTACATCAACAAAAATGTGAGCGCTTTAGTACTTAAAATAATAAGGCCGACAGGAATACTGCAGCCTGGGGAGGGGGGGCTGCCTTGAGCCTGCCGCACAGGGACAGAGAAAGGGCACAGGCTACTCTCTGGCTTACACAGACACTTGCAGGCCTGGTATACAGCAGGCACTCAATAGAAACAACAAAACTTGATTGGTCCTTGGTTAAAGTTCAGGCTCATCACAATTTTTTCCTTTTGCCTTTGGATTTGCTAAGATGAATCTCCTTCATTCATTCAGCAAATACTTTCTGAGCTCCTCTGAGAACCAGGCACAGTGCTCCCGGGAAGGCAGGGGTGGACGGGCCGGGCGGGGAGAGCGGAATGAAAGCTCAGGGACATGGGTCCTCGCTGTGGACCTGGGGGGCAGAGTCTGCATCAGTCTGACTGACCTGTGTGTGTGTGTCTTTCCCCCGCCAGTCCCCCCAGGGTAGTCCAGAGTTGAAGCTCACCGTCAACATGTCCAAGCACAATGGCGTCCAGCCCCGAGAGGTGCTCCTGGTCCTGGGCGTAAACCAGAGCGTCTTCCTGCGGCTGCAGGCCCCCGGAGTCCCGCTCCGTCTGGCCTTCGTGAGTGTCCCTCCAACCCCAGGCTGAGGCCCTGCCTGGTGGACCCTGTGGGGCCCTGACAGAGAGAACCCGAAAGGCAGCCGGGTCTGGGGTAAAGAGTTCAAAGCCAGAGACGGGATTCGGGTGGACGGGCAATCCTGGCCAGCTCCATCCTCTCGCACCGCCTCAGTGTTCCCTCCTGTCCAGTGGGAGAATTGGACTCAGTGAAATCCCATGAAATAATCTTGCCACTGTCTTTGAAAAAGTCACAAGACATGCGTTTGAGCATATTTAAGTACGGAGAAAAAGGGTCAGGAGGAAATCTTACAGTGCATTAGCTGTAGTTACGGCTGGGAAGTGAGGTGAAGAGAGACATTTATTTTGTTCTTTGCACTTTGTTGATTTCACAAGACCTGCTCTAGTTAACATGGCTTGTGTTAGAGAAAAAATTATTATTTTTTAAAGATTTTATTTATTTATTTTTAGGGAGAGGGGAAGAGAGAGAGAGAAACATCAGTGTGTGGTTGCTTCTCGTATGGCCCCTCCTGGGGACCTGGCCTGCAACCCAGACATGTACATGCCCTGACTGGGAATCGAACCAGCGACCCTTTGGTTTGTAGGCAGGCACTCTATCCACTGAACCACACCAGCCAGGATGAGAAAAAAATTATTTTTTAAAAAATCAAGTTTTAGCCCTGACTGGCGTGGATCAGTTGGATGCAAAAGTGAAAGGTCACCAGTTCGATTCCCGGTCAGGGCACATACCTGGGTTACAGGCCAGTGCCCGGTGGGGGCCTGTGAGAGGCAACTGATCGATGTTTCTCTCTCTCATCCATGTTTCTCTCCCTCTCTCCCTTGCTTCCCCTCTCTAAAAATAAATAAATAAAATCTTTTTTAAAAACTCAAGTTTTAAAGCAGGGACTCGCAGCAAGGAGGTTCAGGGCTGCCTCTTCCACGTGGGAGGCTGTAGGAGGTGACCCCCAGATGTGAGCAGCTGTTGCTTATGGCCAGAGAAAGCAGGGTGGGGTTGGGGGACTGATGACGCGAAGCTAACAAGGGGGAGAGAGACACAGAAATAAAAATGGAAATGAAAGAAGGAGGGTCTGTGTGGGAGGGACAGACAGACATGGAGAGGCCAGAGACAGAGTTGGGGGAGAGGAGCTGGAGCCCCAAGGACAGGACTGGATCCAGGCTGCCTGGGAGGCAGGCCTAGAGGCAGAGAGCAGTTGAGGGGTGGGTCGGGGATAAAGAATCCAGACTGGCAGCTGGGACACCACAGAGACAGACAGAGACGGCCAGCAGGAACGCCCCCCACCCCCAGGGTGGGAGTGCCAGAAGCCAGCTAGGAGGGTACAGCTGGACAGATCCCGTTCAGTACTTCCCTCTGCTCCCAGTGGGGGAAATCGAGGCCCCTTAAAGGGCCAGGCCTGGCCATGGCTCCTCTCCCTTCTTTCCCATCCCCGGCTCTCTGGAAGCAACCTAGGCAGGGAATCTGAGCCCAGGGGGAGCCCTAAGCTTCCCAAGGGACACAAAACATGCCCCCCTGGCAGAAAGGCCGAAGCAGCCAAAGGCTTTGGCTTTGGATTTGGCCACACCTTCTCCAGCCTTCCTTCCGGGGGGCGAAGAATACGGGTGGGAGGGCGGACAGCCGTTGGGGCACCGTCGGAGCCTCTTTCAGCCTGGGCCTGCAGCTTCCTGGACGCCACCATAGGGCCCACAGCCTGGCTGGGGCCTCTGGGCCAGACCCAGTGCCAGGCAAACGGCAAACACCTTGTCTTTTCATCCCTGTTACATCCCCATTCTGCAGACCACGGCCCTGAGGGCCAGAGCTGGGGAAGTCCCTCCCACCCTCTCCAGCTCTAAACCACAGCCCCAGCCCTGCCGTCATGGCTGGCTTCCTCGCCCAAGAGCAACTCACTTTGCCCCCTTGTTAAAGTCCTGCTCCATTGGAGGTGGACCATTCTGTGGTGTCTTGCCTACTTCCACTGTCAGGGAATCCCCCTGCGTGTCTAGTCTGGAGCCCCTATGCTGCTTCGGCACCATGTCCCTGGCTTTGGAGATGGAATGCAAAGGAACTCTGAGTCCAAGTCTCCAACAGCGTCCTCGGACCCCTTTGGCTTCAACAGAGCACCTCCAGCAGGAAGCCTTCCTGGTTTCCTTTGCTCCAGCCCATGAGGCCCTCTCCTAAGGCCTGGGCAGTGGGGCCAGCGAGGTGTGAATACCATCCCTGTCCATCCAGAGGATGTGTACTGCTTGCTCCTTTGTTTCTTTTCTTTTCTTTTCTTTTTAAGATTTTATTTATTTATTTTTAGACAGAAGGGAAGGGAGGGAGAAAGAGAGGGAAAGAAATATTATTGTGTGGTTGCCTCTCATGTGGCCCCCACTGGGGACCTGGCCTGCAACCCAGGCATGTGCCCTGACTAGGAATCGAAGTGGTGACCCTTTCGTTCACAGCCTGTGCTCAATCAACTGAGCTACACCAGCCAGGGTCCGCTCCTTTGTTTCTTATTAAAGAATATCTTCTATTCTCTGTTGTTTCAAACGACTTTTCATTCATTCACTTATTCATCCATTTCTTCTTTCCTCCCTTCCTCCCTGCCCATGTGCCAGGCATTAGGGCAAAGCTGATGTGTTAGGGTCCTGAGCGCTGGGCCTAGGACCAGGTGCAAAGTCAGGCAAATACTCCCCAGTGCCTACTATGCGTTGAGCACCATGTGGGGATAGGCAGGGCAGACAATTGTCCCTCATACATCCTTAGAGTGTGGGTGACACAGACAGCAGCCACCTGATGTCATAAGTGTGAGTGAAATGAATATGACTAGGAGGGGTGGGGTAGTGATTTTGGGCAGGTAGATGAACATGGATGGGTATCCATCCAGCCCCCCAGGTGTCGTAGGGAGTTGGGGCAGATCTGGCTCTTGAGGGGCCCTCGTTAGGGGGTCCTGGGTTGACCTCAGATCTACCAGTCTCAGCACTCCCAACCCTGGCTGCCTCTGCACAGCCAGCCAGCTGCCTCTCCACGTTGCCTCCTGACCTGCTGCATGGGGTGGGGGACTCAGGCCCAGGAACGACCTGTGTGTGTCTCGCCAGGGCCCCAACAACATCTTCCAAGAATCTCCAAGAGTTGACAGCGTACATCTGTCAAACATCACCACCAAGAGCCAGCTCCTCAACTGGGCAGATGCAAGAGGTGCCATTGCCTCTGTGGCAGAGCTGAATGACCCCCAAAACATCTTCCTCCATCTGGACCAAGGTCAGCTTTCCCAGCAGCTCCTCTGGGCTCAGGACCTGACTTCCTCCGGCCCATTCCTCAGATGTGAACACTAAGCCTCCTGGGGCAGTGTTAATACTTTATTGCAAGTTAATACTTTACTGGGGCAGTAATTCCCTCTTCACCAAATACTAGTTTTAACCACGTGAAATTGCTACTTGTCAGTTTTCTGACCCAGAAAAACAGCACATTCATATTATTTATTGTGCACCTACTATGTGCCACGCCCAATGGTAGGCATTGAGGACTCTGTGGGGACAGACCCAGCCCCTGCCCTTCTGGAGCTGACACTGTGGTGAGGAGATGACAATAAACATGTACACAGACAAATGAATTACATCATCTCAGGGCACAGTAAATGTTGTGGGAAAGATACAAGTGGGGTGAGCTGCCGATGACTGCAGGGCTTCATCCCCAACAGGTGCCACGGTCACACTTTATGTGAACCCTGTTGACAGACGAGGAAACAGAGGCTGGGGGACTTGCATGAGTCACTTGGCAGTCCGCGGTGGAGAGGAGATTTGAACCGAGGTCCTCTCGTGCCCCCTACTTCTTGGCTGCTCCATGCTGCCTGTAGAGTGGGTGCGGGTGGGCCTCTGTGTGAGGTGCCAGGCTGCTCAGGGAGGGGACTGAGATGCGCTTATCTCCACAGCCCCAAGGTCGCCGTCCCCCTGCAGTCCCGAACCCCACAAGGATATGGGCGACACGCTCCAATGGCAGCCACGTGCTGGGGCCTTGGTCCAGGGTTGCCTCTTGGAAGGTGTGGCCGGCCACAAAGAGGCGCACATTCTTCGAGTCCTGCCGGGCCCCGAAGCCAGGTAAGGGTACCCGCTCTTGCCCCCAAAACCCGCCCCATTGGCACCCTATAGCCCTGCCCTGTCCAAGCCTCAGCCCTGCCCCTGACCAGGTAGGAGTATTGTAGCTCTTACCAATCTCTGCGCCCTGCCTCTGAGCCCAAGCCCCGCCCATTTCCACATCCACCTTGCTCCAGGTAATAGCGCAGCCGCTGCTATCCACACTCAGACCTCCTACCGCCCTGGCCAGTCGCTGTTGGGCGCTGTCCAACCCTGCCTTCCCACCAGCAGGCCCTGACCCCTGTGGTCTGTTTCCCTGCAGGTCCCAGACGGTGAATGTGAAGGTAGAGCTGAGCTGCACTTCGGGGAACCCCCACGCCGTGCTCATCCTGCAGGGTCCACCCTACTTGTCCTGGTTCATCGACACCAACCACACCATGCAGATCTTGGTGAGTTTTGCTCTGTGACCCAGATGCCCTGCACCAGCATCCCTGAGCTTTTACGCGTAATGATGCTACTTTGGCCCCACCCTTTTCCTCTGTTCACTACCTGTTCTTCCTTCAGATTGGCACCTAGCTGCCACCTCCTCCAATGAGCTTTCTGTCACCCCTTAGAGAGGCCCTTAACCCCATCCGCAGGCTCCAGGAAAGTTCTAGAGAAGCGAACCGCACGCTGAAGTGAAGGGCAAACAGGAGCCAGTAGAGAAGGGAGGTGGCCCGGGCAGAAGTAACATCAAGATCAAGGGCAAGAGCGGCCCTGAGGCCTGGCAGAGCGCCCCCTGACTGTGGCCCCCTGCTCTGCCTTTGTCCCTGTCCCTAGACCACTGGGAAATATTCCTTCAAGATCTTCCCAGAGGAAAACAAGAGTGAGGTTGATCTCCCGGATTCACGCGAAGGCCTGCTGGGCGAGGCCCGGAGGCTCAACGCCAGTGTGGTCGCGTCCTTTGCGGAGCTCCCTCTGGCCACTGCCATCTCTCTCCGGGCCAGCCGCTGTGGTGAGCACCCGGCCCCCTTCCCTGGCCCTCCTGCCTTCCTTTGTCTTTCCTTGGGCCAGTTGCCACAGTGTGCCGAACACCACCGTGCAGCTGTGTGAGTTTGGCAGGTGGCACCGGCCCGTGGGAACCCCATTTCCCTCCTCTGCAGCGGGGGGACATAGGCAGTAGCTAGCTGTAGACGCCCCCAGTGACTGTCCAGCTGGCTCACCTCTGCTACCCCACAGGCAGTGGGCTGCCAACCTCACCCACACCTGCCAGGACCACCCCTCCACCCCAAGACCACCCCAGGGAGAGCTGCAATCAGGACCTGCTCATGAGCCTGCTTCAGCCCAAGTGCGCCAATGGCACCATGACTCTGGAGCTCAAGAAAAACCACATCTTGGTAAGGGAAACCCTACCCCTCTGGCCTGGCCGGCGTGGGCAGCTGGTTCCTCCGCTAGCCTGAGAATCTTGGGCTCCTAGCCCTGGCAGGGGAACAAATCGCATCCTTCTGCAAGCTTTGGTTTTCCCACCTGTAAAATGGGCTGGAAAAGGGGACCCACCTTGCGGTGAGAGCGAAATGAGGTCTGGCGCGCCGAGCAGGTGCGGTGCTCAGTGAGCGCTCGAGGGCTGCGAGGGCATTGTCCTGATTTGTCCCCAGTGCGGGTGGGGCTGGGCGCTCGCTTAGCGTACCTGCACAGTATTTCTGCCTCACTGAAGAACAAAGGTATTTATTATCAGAATAACACAGGCTTTGCTTCGTTAATGTGGAAAAATTAGAAAAGAAGCAAATCTCAATCTCTCCGCCCAAAGACAGTGGCTACCAGCATTTTGGTTTGTTTCTTTCTAGAATGTTTTTTTCTGTGTCAGTCTTTCGTTTGTTTGTCTGTTTGTTTGTTTTTAAAGATTTTATTTTTATTTATTTTTAGAGGAAGGGGAAGGAAGGGAGACAGAGAGGGAGAGAAACAGCAATGTATGGTTGCCTCTCACGTGGCCCTCACGGGGACCTGGCCTGTAACCCAGGCATGTGCCCTGACTGGAAATCGAACTGGGACCCTTTGGTTCCCAGCCCACGCTCAATCCACTGAGCTACACCAGCCAGGGCTGTTTTTTGAAAAGTATATTTTATTGATGATGCTATGACAGCAGTCCCATTTCTCTCTCCCCTTTACTCCCCTCCGCCCCGCACCCCCTCCCTCTGTGTAAGTCTTACGAGGTGGAATCGAATGCGCCTTCTGTCTCCAGCTCGATCCACTTCATGCACTTTTAGGACTTTGACCTAGGGACTGGGTTCCACGGTGAATGAGCACGTGCCGCTCCCTCGCATTGGCGGGCGCCACTAACTCCTCCATTCCCTTTGTTTCCAGTTCTGTGACATCAGAAACATGCAGAAAATGTCATCACGCCCGACACTTTTTCAAATATGAGATTATTTTCTTAGGATAGATTTCCATATTCGTGAGACTGCTGGGTCAAAGTGAGTGAACTTTCTAGAAGTGTTGATACACGCTGGCCACCCACCCTCCAAAAGGTGATTCCAGTTTTTACTGTGGGTTTGTGAGCGCACTGTGACGCTCTCTGTCTTTAGGCAATTCTTTTTGCTTTAAGACACCTTTGCCCAAGTGGGAGGTGGAACCCGGTGTTCCATTGCTGTTCTAACTTACATTTCTTTGCCTAGCTGTGAGTGTGGGCGTGGCTCCACAGGACTGATGATAGTCTAAGGCTCTCGATCCCTGTGGTTTGGTATTTTTCTCATGATTTTTAGAAGCTTTTTGCATAAAGAAAGAAAAATTTCACCCTTTGTCCTTCATTCTTTTTTTTTTTTTTAAGATTTTATATATTTAAGCCCTGGCTGGTGTAGCTCAGTGGATTGAGCACGGGCTGGGAACCAAACGGTCCCGGTTCGATTCCCAGTTGGGGCACATGCCTGGGTTGCAGGCCAGGTCCCCAGGGAGGGCCATGTGAGAGGCAACCATACATTGCTGTTTCTCTTCCTCTCTTTCTCCCTCCCTTCCCCTCTCTCTAAAAATAAATAAATAAAGTCTTAAAAAAAAGATTTTATATATTTATTTATTTTTAGAGGGGAAGGGAGGGAGAAAGAGGGAGAGTAACATCAGTGTGTGGTTGCCTCTTGCACGCCCCCCACTGGGGACCTGGCCCACAATGCAGGCATGTGCCCTAGACTGAGATTTGAACCAGTGACCCTTTGGTTTGCAGGCTAGCGCTCAATCCACTGAGCTACACCAGCCAGGTGTCCTTCATTATTGTCAAAATTTTTTCTCCCAGTTTGGTACAGTTCTTGAAATTTTGGCTACAGTGGTTTTTAACTTTCTGGATATTTGAAAACATTGGGCCATTCTAGGTGCCTGTCTTCCCCTTTGTGATTGCTTCTGGCGTTTCTGAGGCAAGAAATCTTGCTCCTGGAGCCTTGACAAATCACCCATGTTCTCAGGGATTTTAGAATGACATTGAACTCTGGGGTTCATTAAGTCCACATGGGAGTTTTTTGGGGTGTGAGATGAAGCCCCATCTGTTACCTGGTCCTAAGGGGCCTGGATGGGTGCCTCATCACCCATCCGTATTTGGAACATTACACTGCACTTAAAAAGAACATGCTAGATCTATAAATGTAGACACAGAAAGATGCGTATGATTTATTGTTCAGGGAGAAAACTGAGCTACTGCATGAAAGACAAGTATGATGCCACATCTTAAAAATATTTTAAAAGTCCACACATTTCCTCTGAGTGCATAGGTCTGTATAGAAGAAAACAGAGAGAAGAGAGTGGAGCAGATTCACCCCAGACACGGGGCATGCGGCCCCTCATCAGTTCATGAAAAGTGGTCAGTGCCCAGAATCTGCATCCCGGGCCCTGACGCTGAGGCTTCACCCAGCGTAGAGCCACTTATATTTGGTGGGCTCGTGTCTCCTAAGGTGGCCCTGGGCAGCTGGGGGCAGCCTTCTGGAGGAGTAGATGTGTGCTAGCTGAACCCAAGTGGGACCGCCGACAGCCCACTCGTCTCTAAGACCGAGATTCTTTTGATCCTAACAGTGTGACTGAGAAACGCTAAGACTTGATTCTTCTAAAACAGGAGATGGCAAACTAGTGCTCACTGCCTGTTTTTGCAAATAGAGTTTTATTGTCCCTGGCCAATGTGGCTCAGTGGGTTGGGCATCGTTCCGCAAAATGAAAGGTCAGTGGTTCGACTCCCGGTCAGGGCACATGCCTGGGTTGTGGGTTTGCTTCCGGGTCAGGACCCATGCAAGAGGCAATTGATTGATGTTTCTCCCTCACATCAATGTTTCTCTCCCTCTTTTTCTTCCTCCCTTCCCATCTCTCTAAAAATAAATAAAAAGTTTTATTGGCTCACAGCCACACCCCTATTTACATAATGTCTATGGCGGCTTCAAGGCTATGAAGGTGAAGTTGAGTAATTACGAGAGAGACCACACGGTCTGCAAAGCCTCACGTGGCATTTAAAATCTGGCCCTTTAAGGGAAGCGTGCTGCCGGCAGGGCCAGGAGTCTGAGCTTCTGAGGTGGGACTGTGCTGCTGAGGTTGGCGTGCCCCTGGGGCTGTGAGTGATGATTGTAGGTAGAACTCACACGAACCTTTAAAGTTTAATAGTTCTGGTGTGCTTTAATATATATTAGAAGAAAAACAATAAGAAGTACAGCGAACTCATGATGTCTCACATTTTATTGCTTAAGGCAAGGTTAAGTACAAAAGCGAGTCAAGTTCAGGAAATGTATTATCTTAAGTGGTATAGGTTTGATGAAATCTCATGAAAGTGGACAGGGGAGCAGAAGAATGCCCGGGACCCTGATGCTGGGTGGTGACGGACAGGCACCAGGGAGCCTGGTGCCTCCTGACGGTGCCCCCCGCCCCCGGCCTAGGGTTTGATGTGCAACATCATCAGCCTGACCTTCTGGGACTCCAGCTGCCAGGCTGAGGACATGGGGGACCAGCTTGTCTTACACAGCACCTACTCCAACTGCGGCATGAAAGTGATCGAGAATGTGGTCAATAATGAGGTAAGAGCTGGGACAGGAAAGGTACAGCCTAGTTGCGGACCCTCCTCAGCTGCCTGCTTGATCTCCCAGGCTGCGGGGTCTTGGGGAGGGTGGGGAGTGGTGCCCAGTAGGAAGACAAGATCAGGGTGGCCATGGCTGGCCCCCCCCAACTCTGTAAGAAGGGTGTATTGGGTGGAACCGCCTCTGGGGTCATTCCTGGCTCTCACCAGCTCCTTGGCTCTCTTCCTGCAGGTGATCGTTAGCTTCCTGTCAAGCCCATCGCCGGAGAGGGTGAGACGGGTGGGCACTGTGCCGACACGCCTGGTCCAGGGCCCTGGGGTCCCCTTTGGTCTGGGAGGGAGCAGGCCTCCGGAAACCCAGACCCTGGTCCTCGCCTGCCACGTGTCTCCAGAGTGGCTCCGCCTCCCTTTCTGTGCAGTGGGGACAGTGCGGCGGAGGGTTGTGTTCTCAGCCCCCAGCCTTGGCAGCTTCTGGTACAAGCTGTGAGGCCCTGGGCAAGTCGCTGAAGCTCTCTGGGCCCCAAGAGAGCAGTGGCACCAGAAAGGATGCCCCCAGGGGGCTTATGAGCAGTCCCTGATATGACACAGGGACAGCACTTCACACTGGCCTGGAGCAGAGTGAGTTCTTGATAAATATTAGTTTGGGTTTGTTTCTGTTTTTAAGGTGAGGATGAGGGTCAGGCAACTCCTCTGGACCATGCTCCCTGCTCCTACCCCTTCCCTCCCCTTCCTGGCCAGACACCTCCCGGGCTGACCAAGTTTCTGTCCCATCTCCCACAGAAAAAAGTGCAGTGCATCAACACAGAAGGCCTCTCCTTGCAGCTGGGCCTCTACCTCAGCCCGCAGTTCCTCCAGGCCACCGATACCATTGAGCTGGAGCAGCAGGGCTTTGTGCAGGTACTGGACTTGACCTCCCGGACTGCCCGCTCCTGGGATTCTCAGAACCTTTCCTCCCACCGCGAGTACAGAGGAGATGAGAATTTAACTTTCCAGAGCAAGGAGGGAGCCGGCATGGTGCATGATAGAAGGGAGAGATAGAAAAGGCAGAGCTCAGAGACGCTGACTGGAATGTCACCTCCTCCTTCAGGCAAGGCCTGACTGTCCCGCCATCTGGGCTCAGGGCAGAAACTCTAGAGTGAATCTAGCTTACTTCAGGAGAGCAGGCAGCGTGGAGGGTTAAGAGTAACCGCCCTTGCTCGCCCCCCTTGCCCACCCTTGCAGGTGAGCGTGGCTCCACCGATCCCTGAGCTCACCCTCACACTGGACAGCTGCCAGCTGGATCTGGGGCCTGAGGCAGACACCGTGGAACTCATCCAGAGCGAGGCAGCCAAGGGCAGCTGTGTGAGCCTGCTGTCTCCAAGCCCTCGTGGTGACAAGCGCTTCAGCTTTCTCCTCCATGGCTACATGGTGCCCACCCCCAAGGCTGGCATCCTCAACTGCTCCGTCTCCCTGTCTCTTCATTCTTGGAATCAGGTGAGTAGGGCCTGGGCCAGGCTCAATGTCAAGGGCAGCTTTTGGGTCTGGGGGTTTCAGGAAGAGACATGACAGCCCAGGAGGATGTGAGACTAGCTGGCAAAGGGCAGAGTCAGTCAGGTGTGTGGGGCTTCCAGCTCCCAGGGGTCCCCTTTCTGCCACCCTATGGCCTCTGATGGCTTTGCTGTGTCTCGGACATTGGCAGGATATGTAGCTGGCTATCCATCCGTCTGTCCGTCCATCCATCCCACCCAGTCTCATTCATCCATTGTCCTTCCACCATCCCAGTCACCTGTCCACTCCCCCCAAGCCCCCCGTGAAGTATGACCACTAATGCAGTCTCCGTGAACAGGAGACCTCGGGAGAGGGTTCAGATGGAGATGGCTTTCTGATCGCCTGCATTTACTAGTCACGCGCTTCACCGTCCAGCGGCCCTCCACTCTCAGGCACTCAGCCCTGGCACACGGTCACCGCCGGGCCCTTACGCACAGAAGGGCCTCTGGTCGTCTGAACCCAGAGAAGCCTCTGGGGCCGCCGCTGGGCAGGCCCTCTCCCTCCCGCCACAGTGAGCCCCGGCCTCTGGGCCAAGCTGGCTCATCTCCCCAAGTCCTTCCCCAGGGTAACAGATGTGGTGCGGAGTGTGCCCGCAATCCTCAAGGGAGTCGGGGGCCTCCCAGGGGCTCCCAGGAAAGCCCAGTAGCAGCCAGAGACCGGCTCCCCACACCCTTCCACAGCATGGATCTGCCAGGCTTGCTCAAGGGCTCCTAGCTAGAAAGTGGCGGGGTGGGACGCCAGGGCCCTCGGGTGGGTGGTGACTGGTCGCAGAGCCGGGGAGTGAACCCGAAAGCTTCTCCTCTCCAAGGCTGTGCCGCACACCGCTCTCTTCCTCCCACAGAAAACCTACAGGACCGTCACCATGCGCCTGAACGTCAGCCGTGGCAAGCCTGGTGAGCTCTCCCTGGGTCTCTCTGGGGTCCCGGTGGCTGACAAGATGGCCCAGAGGGACTGGGGCCTAGGTTCACCGCAGGGAGGACCCTAGAGAGAGCAGCCCTGGGAGGAGAGCAGGACAAGCGTCTTCTGGTGGCCTGGAGTAGGATCCACAGCCGTGTCTTCTAGAAGGGAGAGCTTTTTTTATGACCTCCCGGTGGGACGGGATTCCAGGTCTTCGGCTCTTCTCGATTCCCATGGTTGCTGGCCAACCTCCTTAGGGAGCTGGGGCCTCCTGCATCAGGTCTGGGTGCAACGGAGGGCACGTGGGGCGGTGCTGGCCTCACCTCGAGGCCCCCGGTGTGGAGGGTGCCCCTTCAGCCCAGCACCCTGCAGTCTCTGTTAGTTCCCTCTGGGCCCGGGCCTCCACCAAGCAGAAGAGTTCCTCACACTGGAGGCAGAGGTGGGGTCACCTGCCTCTTTGCCCCCCAACCATGGACAGGATGGAACCCCCCCCTTCCAGCTCACACCCCGGAGAGAAGGGCTAATCACCCTTTGGCATGGATAGGAACGCAGGACTACGGGGAGGCTGCCTGGCCCACATTCACCCAGGAGTCAGCCGTGTGGAAGGAACGAGGCTTGGGAAAACCCAAGAGCAGAGCCAAAGAGCCCTCAGGGGGGCCCCGCCCATCCCTACTGTGGGACAGGGCTCAGAGGGAGCAGGCAGTGACCGGAGGTCACACAGTGAGGAGGCCCTACTCACTTTTCGCTCAGATTATACCATCCAGCCGCCCTAAGATGCACCTCTGTCAACCTTGGGAGGCAGAGGCATGGCCCTAAAGGTCTGGCTCGGCCCTCTTGGCTGATGGTCCCGGCAACCACAGCTTCATGCCAGGCATGGGTGTGACGAACCCATTTGCTAGATGAGGAGACTGAGGTTCAGGGAGGTCTGGGCAGTGGGGAAGCTGGGACTCACACCAAAACCTGTGCTCCTGGCCAGCCCAAGAGTAGGGAGCCAGGATGGGGGCCAGGGAGGAGGCAGCAGCACTGACTGTAGCTGTCCCTCCCTTGGCTGCCCAGAAAAAACCCTCGTCCTGCCCGCTGTGCTGGGCATCACCTTCAGCGCCTTCCTCATCGGGGCCCTGCTCACCGCCGCACTCTGGTATATCTACTCGCACACACGTGAGTATCCCAGGCCCCCACCGTGAGTGCTCAGGACCCCTCTACCACCACCTGGGGGAGCCCAGCGAAGTCTCTGGGGGAGTGGGGAGCCCTGGCTGGGGCCCTGACCTCCGCCCCTGCCCCCAGGAACCCCCAGCAAGCGGGAGCCCGTGGTGGCGGTGGCTGCCCCGGCCTCCTCTGAGAGCAGTAGCACCAACCACAGCATCGGGAGCACCCAGAGCACCCCCTGCTCCACCAGCAGCATGGCGTAGTGCCCAGCCTGGAGCCCTGGGGACCACCCAGCCAGCCCTTGCCCAGCAGGAGAGACTGAGCAGCCACCAGCTGGAAACTGCTGGTCATGAACTCACCCTGTGGCCCAGACCCTTCCATTTGACCGAGGACGGACCGTACCCGCTGCCTCTTTCTCGGAGGCCTGCTGCCAGCGCGGGCTCCAGCCTGGAACGCCTTGGGGTCGCCCCATTCCACCCTGCAGAACCTTCAAACTCAGTGGGCCCAGGGTACGGCTGCCCTGGACCCCGGAATGACAGAACACTGCCCTGTATGTCCACGTTGTTATAGAAACTCAAGTCCCTGTTATTTTAACCTGGATCCAGCCCTCGATGACCTGGGCTGGGCTGGAGGTGAGAACTCAAAGCAGACTCTGCCCAGCCCTCGGACCAAAGGCACCTCCACCACGACCAGCCAAGAACCACCGGGATCTGATCCCAGCAGCACAGCTTGGGACTGTCGCCGCTTTGGGGTGGGGGGAACTGACGCCTAGGGATGCCCAGCCTGGGAACAGGGGAGTCTAGCTCCTTCCTGCAACTGTCACATGGGGACCCCTTCCCTCCTAGCCCATCAGGAAGGCAGCAGATAGGAGTGGCCAGGCTGCCTGACCTGGCCCACCCCTATATACTCACCACCAATAAATCAGACCATGAAACCAGTGTTGGGCTGGGAGAAGGGGACACCTAAAATGGGGGACAAGGGGGTGACAGCTCTGGGTTCAAACCCTGGACCTGCCACTTACGGGCTGGGTGATTGTGGGCAGGTTCCGTGGCTTCTTCAAGCCAGTCTCAATTCTCCAATCGGTAAAATGGGTATAATTCTCGATCCGGGGTCTCCGCGGGGAGGTCTGCCAAGCAGTTCCTGGTGCGTGGTCAACAAACATCAGGCCAGCTTTCTCATTTCACAGACAGGCCACACATCGGGGCCCCTGTACAACCTAGTCCCTGTACTGCTACAGCCCCCATCCCCCTACCGTCTGCAGAGGGAGCTGGAGGTCAAAGTTAAATCAAACACTTTACTTTTTCATTTTTTGAAAAAAGTTAAAGACTTTAATTTAATCCAGCCGCCTGGTCCCCAGGCACGGACCCTCTCCTTTTTCAGAAGGCCACAGAGAGGAGGAAACCTATGGACCTGCACCAGGCAGGAACCTGAGCCTGGCCAGGGCGCAGTCTGGGTGGCAGAGACAGGCTGGGTTGTCAGGCGTAGTACCCCAACAGAACTGGGGAGGCCCCTGGTTGCCTCAGCAGGGAGGAAGGAGAGGCCAAGGACACCCCAGGCTCAGAGACAGCATGTCTTGATCTCAGCCTCCCACCTGCCAGCCATCCACTTCACTGCCCAGAGCCCAGGTCCCTGGGGCAGCCTGGACAGACTCGGGAAGGTAGGAAACAAAAGGCGCCTAATAACACAGGAGTCAGCAGAGAGACGCAGGGCAGGTGTGGGAGGCCCCACCCCTGACCCCATGCCGTGGCTACTGGGACAGAGACGGCTCCAGCAGCTTCAGGACACCGCCCACCAGGTGCAGGCTCCCTGTGACCAGTACGTGGACGGCAGCAGCCTCACGGAGTACTCTGGCCCCACTGTCTGCCACAGGGTGGGCAAGAAGGCCCTGTGGGGGGCCGGGGGTCTGAAAGACAGGGTCCCGGCCCTGGCTGATCCACTGCAGAGCGTGGGAGATGCAGCTGAAGACGAGGGAGCTGGTGCTGCGGGTGTGGGGCGGGCGGGGTGCCAGCAGCAGGGACTCGGGCCCTGCAGGCTCCAGGCGGGGGGGGCCCCAGAGGTCTGGGCTGGTCTGCTCCTCATGCAGGCGGCTCCAGTGCTGCTGGTGCTCCAAGCAGCGGAGCAACACCTGGTCCAGGGTCACCATGAAGTTCTGCTGGTCTGCAGGACACAGGGATGCGCACGTCAGCTGGGGGTGGGGGGAGAGCGGGCACGCTGCAGACGCCTGCTTAATTCAGGCCCTTTACACGTGCGGTCACTGCTCAGTGAAGGCTATGCAGACGAGGCCCAGAGACCTGCGCAGTGCCTCCGAGCTGGTGACAAGCAAAGCCAGGCAGTTTAGCTTCAAAGCTGGGGCTTTTGCCCCTGAGCACACCCCCGGCCCTAGCCTGAGTGCTTCCATCTGTAAAATGGACAAGGTCCATCGCCGGGCGTGCAGAAGCATTTCTGGAAACAGACTCCTGGACTCTCCCCAGACAGTCTGATGTGGGGCCCGGGAGCTGTGTTTTTCATATCATTTCAAATTTTTGTGAATGGGACCCACAGGAAAAAACACATCTTACAGTGGCAACCCAGGACTCACATACGTGCTTATAAATATCTGGAACAGAAGCTTCATGAAACAGTACCTACCCTTACTTCGTGCAAGACACAGATATTTTCTATTCTATTCCATTTTTAAAAAATGCTGGTTGAGACCCCCTAAATTGATTTCAAGAACCATCAGTAGGTTTTAACTTGCATTTTGAAAAATGTTTTCCCCAGTAATCCTTCTTTTAGTATTACCGTCACATGCAAAACTCAAAACACACCAAAGGATATTTATACCATAAAACGAATCTAGCTCCTACCCTAGACTTCCAGTTCAGAAGGCCCCACGGTCACCAGCTGAGCCAACCCCTCAGGGCCCTCCACACCCTGCCCACCGCAAGGAACCAGGCCTGTCACCTCTCACCTGCGTTGTCCATGGGTGACACCTCTGTCACGTTGGGGCAGAAAACGGCATAGTCAAACTGGCAGGGCTAGAAGGCCAAGGGGTAAAACTTGGTGTCAGAGCCCTGAGAGGGTGCCCCCCACCCCATCTTCCACATGGCCCTGGGGCCCACATACCCCCCATCTCTGGAGATGCCCCCCACTGGCGTGATGCTGCATAAACCCATCCTCAGCACTTCAGCCCCCACCCCCCGCCCATCTACCACGCGCACCTACCATCTAGCTACCTCAGATGGCTACTGGCTACCATCTGCCCCTGCCTGGCCTGTGCTCTGGGAAACCCACCATACACACGGGGAAACCGAGGCTTGGGGGCAGGGGTACAGCTTAAAGTCACCCAGCCACCGAGCCGGCTCCAAATCCAGGAATGAGCCCCATTCTACAACTGAGGAAAGGAGGTTCTGGGATGAAGGCGCCACTGGGGGCAGGGGCCTATCCCACAGCCTGAACAGGACCAGGCTGCCTGTTGCCCAGCCACCAGCCAGCCTCTCACCTGCAGCAGCTTCAGCAGGGTGGCAGCATCCCGCTCCCCAGTGGAGTTGAAGAGCAAGACGCAAACTTCAGGTCCCCTGCAAGAGAGCAGGAGGCAGCAGTGGGCAAGAGTGTACCTCCCACCCTTCCTCCAGAAACTTCCCTCCTCCCTAGGGGAGGCCCCTCCCCTCCCACTCCACCCTGTTCCGAGCTCACTTGCTGGGCCTTTCTGGGCGGTGCAGCGCCTGTCTGAACCAGCGCACACAGGCTTGGACGCTGCTGCGGGTGTGCGCGCCATCCAGGTACCAGGTGAGGGGCCCACGTGGAAGCACCTGCGTCCGGCCCAGCCACTCAGTGCCTTGGAGCCCTGCGGGTGGGGGCCAAGGCAGCTCCTAGCCAGTGCTAAGGGGAGGCCCTCCCACATTCTCTTCCCACATCCGCCCCCCACCCGCAGCGCCCCCATCTGGGCGCTCTTGAGGAGTTGATCAGCCCAGGAGCCCACGACTGGGTGCCAGTCAGGGGAATAAGCTCTGCTGCTGCCTCATCTGGTGGAACCTTCTAGGCAGCCCTTAGCTCAGAGAGATTAGGTAAGAGAGGAAGTCAGTTGAGGCTGGGATGTAATCCAAGATCTGCCCGGCTCCTGGGCTGTGTCGTGGCCCTGGCACGGGGCCTGGCACAAGTTGGGCACACTGGAACCCTTTGCTGAAGGCGTCTGACAGCCACGGGCACCTACGACGTGCTCACAGCTTGGGGGAAGCAGGAAGCCCGACAGTGTCACCATTCCCAAGGACCTCGTGGCCTTATCACGATGACGGAAACAAGAGTGACAGGAATAGCAGCCCCCGGGCTGGGCACTCGATCCCCTAGTTGCCAGGCTCTTGGTGATGTCACCTCACAGCGGGTCCCTTCATCATCTCATTTAGCAGGTGGGAGACTGAGGCTCACAGAGCGTTCACGGACTCCAAGTCACGGAAGCTTACGGACTTTGAGGTGCTCTCTCTTGGGCACCCTATCAAGTTGCTCCCACCCCTCGAAGAGGAAACCGAAGGAAACATGTGGAGGGACATGGCTGGGCCGGAGAGACTAACTCACCGAGCCGCATGTGGGGTGTGAGTTGGAACACGGGTGCCAGAGGCAGCTGACCCAGGGGGCTTGGCCTGGACGCTTTCAGCTCCCCGATGCCTGGGGGGCAGGGAGGCCGTGTGGGACCGAGTGTTCTCAGAACCCTCAGAGGCAGGCTCCTCAGGTCCCCTGCCCACCAGCCTGCCCACTTACCTTGGTGGTCCTTTTGCTGCAGCCAGCAGCGGGCCAGCTGCAAGGCCAAGGCGGCATTGGCCCGCTGGTGTTCTCCCTCCAGGCCCAGGGTCAGCGGTGGCCCTCCTTCCTCCAGGGCTTCCAGCGGTGGACACAGGTAAAGGGGACACTGCAGAGGAGTTGGGAGCCCTTCCTGATGTCATCAGCCCTTCCTTCCTTCTGTCCATCCCCACCAACCAGAACCCACCAAGCCCTGCTTCTAGAACCAAGATGTGCTCCAGCTGGATGAGCAGCTGGCCCTTGCTGACAAGAGGAGCAAACTGAAGCCCAAACGGATAAAGCGGCTCCCAGCACGTCCAGTGATACTCACTGAGATCTGCTCAGCACGCTCCTTCAGCACTGCCAGGGGACCGTCTGGCTGGAGCACGGTGAAGGCGGGGACGCCTCGCTGTGGAACACCGAGAGTGAGACGGGCTGCTGAAGGTCCCCCACCTCCTCCTCCAGCCCCCCCGGCCCTGTGGGAGCCCCTCCATGGGGAGACTAAGGCTGGAGACGAAGCTCAACTTGCTCCAGGCACATGCAGAGCTGAGACAGGCACCAGACCCCACGGACGCCCAAGGGCTCTCCTGCGTCGGGTACGAAGGACCCTGCCCTGTACGAAGGACTTCCCTGAGCTGCAAGGGAGGGGAGGTACGCGGAGAGCCTGGGGCTGCCTGGTCACCTTGAAGATGCCCCCCTTCTGCCACGCGATCTTCTCCATCGTGTCCCCCAGAAGGCTGGTGTGGTCGATGCCAAGAGAGGAGACCCCACACACCACAGGCTTCCTGCAGAAGACAAAGGCGCCATGATGCCCTGCCCTGGGCCACCCGGGCTCGTGGCCGCCATCCCTCTCCCCATGCAGCCGCCCTCACCTGATAATGTTAGTGCTGTCGTAAGCCCCACCAATACCCACTTCCACCACGGCCAAGTCCACCTGCAGAGAATCAGAGACCACGGTGAGAGGTGCACGGGCACCCGGCTGCACCTGTGTAAGATTCCGCTCCCCAAGGCCTCGGACACAGGGCCCCTGGGAGTGGGCACACACCTTCTCTTGGAGGAAGACATGGAAGGCCATAAGCGTGAGGAAGCGGAAGTAGCTGGGCATGCAGACACGGCTGCTGCTGTCCTGTGGACACGAACACGTCAGATTCTGGGACCCCAGCAGCCCCTTTCCGGCCGCCCCACCACCAGCAGCCCTCCTGCACAGAAACCTTGGTCTCCTCTAGGCGATGATACAGGCGCCAGAAGTGTTTGGTGAAGAGCTCGGGGCTGATGGGCTGCCCGCTGATTCGGATGCGCTCGCGTACCTGCACCAGGTGGGGAGAGCTGCCGGGAGACCCGAGGTCATCGAGTCTCCCTGCTCCAGGCCCCCAGGCCTCCCCCACAGCCCCACAGATCTGATCGTGTCACTGTCCTGCTGAAAACTCTCAGTGGCTTCCCCCGCCCTCAAGAGAGTCCGAGCTGTTCACCTGGACCCCCAGATCCCGGCGGAGCGGGTGCCACTGACCTGTGTCTCACCTCTCCTGAGTCCCTCGATAGTTCCCTATGCCCCGCCCTTCTGTGTGTCCCCGGGTCGGCCCACAAGGCTACACAGGCTCGGGTCAAATGCTGGGTGGGCTTTTTCCCAAGCATTTACTAGAGAAAGACCCTCTCGTGTTTAAGTCCTTCTCTTTCTCTATTTTGAACAGCCGGTTAGGGAAAACGCAATGGCCCAAAAGGACCTTGGTGAGCTGGTTTCAGGTGCTCAGAGGTCACTTGAAGGAACGGGTTACAGACAAGGAGGCAGAAATCTCTAATGCTCCAACCCCCAGGGCTGAATCCTGGGCAATTAACCACCAGGTGGAGCCCACTGCTTTACAGGTGACCAGCTAAGGAGAGACATGAACAGCCTCGGGAAGAGGAGCCCACTGCCTCCCCACCCCCGACCCCCGCCCTTGCCCATCTTCTGGCGCGAGTCTAGCTGTCCGAGTGCAACCACAAGGGAGCCCGGGCTTGAGGACAAAGCAGCAACTGAGGCCGGCAAAGGGGAGGGGCCCCTGTGCTGCCCGCTCAGGAGGCAGCACGTAGGTCATAAACCACCCTTATCCTGCAAGCCCTCAGGCCAGCTTCTCTGCTCCTCACTGCAAAGGCATCCTAATTGATAAACACTCCTATGTGACCTAGACATCGCATATGGAATTCAAGTTAATAAAGAGACAAGTGACTACTGTAGCTGTATTTAGTCTATACATTCAGGTTACCGCTACCCTCCCCCACTTTTTTCATTATGAAAATGAAAGACTGCTATAAACTTGAGCCATCGTGGGGAGTGCTGATTAAATGCTTGTCAAATGAATAAAAATCGGGCAGAGAGGGAAGCAGCTGAGCTTTGAGGGGTGACCCTGGCCGTGAGGTGCTGGCTAGTCCCACGGCCCCCCAGAGAGCTAAGAGACACCACATCCCCCCACACCTCAGTACCTAAAGAATCCTGTCTTCAGGCCGTAGTTTCGGAGGATCCGTTCAGTGAAGGCACAGGTGGAGCCCTGGAAAAGAAAAGTTCCTTTTTGGGAAGAAGTCCCTACCACCCCCACCCCATCAAGCGGATACACTTGCCCTGGGTCCTGTCCTTCACCTTCCCCTTTGTCCCAGTGACATGGATGATGTTCAGCCGGTCCAAGTCCTCCACCTGGGACAAAAACACAAGGTCCCCAAGTCAGCAACAAGACTCACTGCAAAAAGGAGTTGGGGGACGGGGGTTATAAGCCCTGCCCACTTTACCTGAAGCCCACTCCGTGCCAAGTACAGCTTCATGGCTTCCAGCTGTGTCTGGGGGTCGCTCCGCTGGCACTTCGCCTGCTCCAGGTAGCTGGCATTGGTCTGCAGGGTATTGAGTGTGCGCACGGCATCCTGTCAAACACAGTCCCCAGGTAGTCAGTTAAGGCTCACTAGGCATCCACAGGGACAGAGGCACCCAGCGTACCAGCGGCCAGGCCAGGGCACCAGCCTGCTGTGCCAGCCCTGCTGCCCTATCCTAAAGACTAGACTCCGGTGAGAGAGAAGTGGCATCGTTCCCGCTCTGGCAGAAATGGGAGCCTGGGGCAGCTCAGCCCCACCCAGGCAGTGCCAGACGAAGCAGGTGCCATGACTAATGGAATTACCCTTGCTTCTGGTTAGGGCTCCCCAGGCTGCATCCCTGGGGCCTTTGCCCCCATTCCTTCCAGTGGGGTCCACCACTATATTGGGCCCCTACGAGGGTGGGGCCAGAACCACAGAAGGTTGGGGTTCTTAGAAACGCAGGAATTAGTGCCCGGAATTCCTAAAGTCTTCTATGCCTGACCTTGACGACTGGGATTCCACACTCTGACCAGGAGTAGAGCTGCTAGAATACAAGGTATTGAAATACTTTCTAAACTATTAAGGGATGGCTGGTTCTCCCATGTTGAGATAAAATGATGGTTGTTTGAATTCGGCAAGAGAAAAACTTTTTTTTTGGCATGCAGGGATATTTTGTGTTCATGTGTCCGAAAAAGAATAAATTGGCACTCTTGTGCTCCCCCACCAAAAGAAGAGTAGAGCTGCTGAAGTCACCGGATAGGAGAGGAGGCTGGTAGGGAGAAAGGGTGTGGTCAGGGTCACCCCGCCAGGAAGGAAGGTGGGCCGGCTTCGGAGGGTCCGCCCAGGGATAAGAGTGGGAGTGCTGTTCATCTTCCCTCACGACCTCCCGCGTTGGTTGGAGGCCCCAACCAATCAGATTCCGCTTGCTATAGAGCGGCTGGCCCCTGGCATAGAGCCAGGGGGAAGTTTCCTGTTTTCCTAATTCTTGCCCCGCCCCCGGCCCGCTCCCACGCCATTGCCCCTGATCCCTGACTCCGGAAGCTATGGAGCCCCAGAACCGCAGGTGAGCCACTGGACTCTTGATCCCATCACCCGGCGCCCCCTCCAACTCTAACACAGGTCACTTCAGCTTCAGGATTTCCAGATCCGGACGCCCAGGCCCAACCTCCTGGTCCCTGCCCCAAGTCCGGACTCCGGGAGGTCCACCCCCCCCCCCCACCGAGCTCCCCAGTCTCGGGGGTTCTTGGTCCCCTCCTCGGCTGGCGCTTCCGGATGCGGTGTGGCTCAGGTCCGGCCCACGTGTCACGCACGACCGCCAGCCTGCCCGCTGGATACCTGATACTCCATGCCCGGCTCCTGCGGCGCGGGCCTCGCGCTCCACGCCCGCTTGCCCGCGACCCTGGGCGTTGCACCAGGCGGAGAAGCCGCTGCCAGGAAGAGAGCGGCGCGCAGGTGGCTGCGCGCCCGGGGCATAGTTGAGGAGCGGACGACCTCACGCTGGGCCCGAGCCGGTGACTCCCCGCCCCGCTCCGCCCCGCCCCCCCCGCCAGGACCGGCCTTCCGCCAATGAGCACCGCCCAAGGAACCCACCGGCACCAATAGGAATCCGCGGATGCCATCCTTGTGAGGGGCAGTCCCGTGGACCGAGGCCTTCGCTCATATTACTGAGGGGCAAGCTCCCTGGGCCGCCTCCGCCTTAGATAAACTTGCACTCCCCAAAATAGCCGTTCCCAGTCAGCAGCCCTCAACCTCTGCTCCAAGCCAGAGCCAGCTCTGAATCAGCTCCGCGTTCGATGAAATGACCTGTGGACGTCACTGAAACCCGGCCCCAAATGTCACAAGTCAACGCAGAGACCGCAGGCTGCGGGGGTGCGGTCTCGGAGCTCCCGAATCTGACAGCCTTCGTCCCAATAGACCAAACACCAGACGCCTGCGCTGTTGGGCTTCCTAGCCGAGCCTGGGCAGCCTGGGAAGTCTTCTTGGAAGAAAGCAACATCCTGGGAGAGGTCTGGGGATACAGGGGAGTCAGCGAGCTGTAGGGATGGGAGAGAGGTTTCCAGAAAAATTGGAGGGAACGATGTGTGAAAAGCAAACTATTTGATGGAGAGAACTAGGCACGCAAGAGAACTGAACTTCCACCTGGTGGGGTCTAGTTGCCCCATAGTGCCTGCATGCTAGGTCAGCAGTTACTCCTCACTTCTGTCCTCTGTACACTGTATCCTGATAAGGAACTTAGATTAAATTTGGATGGCACTAAAAAGGTTTTAAAAGAGACGACACGATCAGATTTGCACTTGAAGATTTGCTCTGTGGAGGAGTGCCTTTCTATTTACTGGCTGGGATGCTGCCTGGCTCCTGGATCATTCGATGAGGCCAATTAGATCTTAAAAAAAAAAATTTAAAGTGGGGGTCAGAACTTTCCTATTAGTTTCTTGGCCCCAACTGCTAACATGGAAAAAGCGCAATAGTATGGAGATTCCCTTACAGCTGAGGTGGCGAAAGGACGGGGGTGGAGTGGGCTGCAAACATCCCTCTAGGGAAGTGCCCACAGATGAGAGGCAGGCAATCAAACAGCTGATGAAGTTTCAGGACCTCTCTTCCTCTTTCCTGCAAGCATTGGGGGAAATATTTATCAGAGATTGATTTTGAAATAATGTGTCGGGAAGATTCCTGCACTGGCTGGCTGGGCTTGGGCTCTTCGCATCACTGCCCGGCGCCCCCACCTGGCGGGATGGGAGATAAAGAGGTCCTTTACTTTCTTGTTTTCTTTCTTTCTTTTTTTAAAACATATTTTATCGATCATGCCATTACAGTTGTCCCATTTCCGCCCCTCTATTCCCCTCTGCCCTGCACACCCCCTCCCACCCACATCCCCCCCCTTTAGTTCATGTCCCTGGGTCATACACGTAAGTTCTTTGGCTTCTACATTTTCCGTACTATTCTTAACCTCCCTCTGTCTACCTTCCACCTACCATTTATGCCACTTATTCCCTGTACCTTTTCCCCCATTCTTCCCCCTCCCCCTCTCCTCTGATAACCCTCCGTGTGGTCTCCATTTCTGTGATTCTGTTCCTGTTCTAGTTGTTTGCTTAGTTTGTTTTTGTTTTTGTTTTAGGTGTGGTTGTTAATAACTGTGAGTTTGTTGTCATTTTACAGTTCATATTTTTTATCTTTTTGTTCTTAGGTAAGTCCCTTTAACATTTCAAATAATAAGGGCTTGGTGATGATGAACTCCTTGAACTTGACCTTATCTGGGAAGCACTTTATCTGCCCTTCCATTCTAAATGATAGCTTCGCTGGATAGAGTAATCATGGATGTAGGTCCTTCCTTGCCTTTCATGACTTGAAATACTTCTTTCCAGCCCCTTCTTGCCTGCAAGGTTTGTTTTGAGAAATCAGCTGACAGTCTTATGGGAACTCCTTTGTAGGTAACTGTCTCCTTTTCTCTTGCTGCTTTTAAGATTCTCTCCTTATCTTTAATCTTCGCTAATGTAATTATGATGTGCCTTGGTGTGTTCCTCCTTGGGTCCAACTTCTTTGGGATTCTCTGAGCTTCCTGGACTTCCTGGAAGTCTATTTCCCTTGTCGGATTGGGAAAGTTCTCCTTCATTATTTGTTCAAATAAGTTTTCAATTTCTTGCTCTTCCTCTTCTCCTTCTGGTACCGCTATGATTCAAATGTCGGAATGTTTAAAGAAGTCCTGGTGGTTCCTAAGCCTCTCCTCATTTTTTTGAATTCTTATGTCTTCATTCTGTTCTGGTTGAATGTTTCTTTCTTCCTTTTGGTCCACATCGTTGATTTGAGTCCTGGTTTCCTTCCTGTCACTGTTGGTCCCCTGCACACTTTCCTTTATTTCACTTAGCATAGCCTTCATTTTTTCATCTAACTTGTGACCATATTCAACCAATTCTGTGAGCATCCTGATTACCAGTGTTTTGAACTCTGCATCTGATAGGTTGCCTATTTCTTCATCGCTTAGTTGTATTTTTTGCAGAGCTTTGATCTGTTCGTTCATTTGGGCCTTTTTTTCCGGGGGGGGGGTCTTGGGGCACCTGTTGTAGTAAGGGGTGGAGCCTTAGGTGTTCACCAGGGCAGGGTAACCCACGTCGTTGCATTGTGACACTGTATGTGGGGGAGGGGTCCGAGAGGGAACAGTGCCGCTTGCTCTGCTCTCTGCTAGTTTTCAGTCACTTCTTCGGCTACCCACAATCAAATTGGGCCCTTCTGGTGCTGATTCCAGGGTGGGTGGGCTTGTGTATGTTCTAGGACCCTGTGGGTCTCTCCAACGAGCTCTCCTGTGAGGCTGGGAGTTCCTCCCGCTGCCACCTCAACCCCCGCAGGTGTTTTCAATCAGAGGTTGAGGCTTTATTGCCCCGCCCCCTCCCCCTGCGCTGGAGCTCTGGGTTGCACGGACTGTCTCGCTCCCCAGTTGTTCCTCCCGGTTTATCTGCACGCGAATGTGGAAGTGCTCGCTCCACCAGCTGCAGCCTCCCTGGGTCTGCCAGCCGCAGCCACCTTGCCTCGAGTCCTCTGCCCAGCTGCCCGTCTCCACCCCTCCTACCGGTCTGGATGAATGTTTCTTCTTTTACTCCTTGGTTGTCGGACTTCCATACAGTTCAATTTTCTGTGAGTTCTGGTTGTTTTTTTGTTTTTAAATTTGTTGTTGTCCTTTTAGTTGTGTGAGGAGGCACAGTGTGTCTACCTACGCCTCCACCTTGGCCGGAAGTCCTGTTTTCTTTCTTTTTAAGTCATTGGAACTTTCTCTATGCATAATACCTGTATATAATTTAGCAACTGCATAAAAGTTATCACAAAGAAGTTTTAAATGTTTTTCTTTTGCTCACCCTCCTCCAACCTTCCTCCTCTGGAAATTCTTTTTTTTTTTTAAGATTTTATTTATTTATTTTCAGAGAGAGGAGAAGGGAGGGAGAAAGAGCAATGTATGGTTGCCTCTCACATGGTCCTCACTGGGAACCTGGCCCGCAACCCAGGCATGTGCCCCAACTGGGAATCGAACCGGGACCCTCTGGTTCCCAGCCCGCGCTCAATCCACTGAGCTACACCAGCCAGGCTCCTCTGGAAATTCTTGATGACCAAATATGTCCCACAGATTTCTGTGTTTGTGAAATCACAGACACCCCTAGATATCCATCGGGCCTTGTCAATGCAGAGGATAATATTTTCTGTGTCTTCATTTCTTACTCAACAATAAGCTGATAGGGATCCCTCGAAGACATTGACCTAGCAGCCCCAGCTGGTGTGTCCCACTGGGCTGAGCACCGGCCTGTGAACCGAGAGGTTCGATTCCAGGTCAGGGCACATGCCTGGTCCCCAGATGGGGACCTGTGAGAGGCAACCGATTGATGTTTCTCTCCCTTTCTTTCTCCCTCCCTTCTTCTCTCTCTAAAAATAAGTTAGCAGTTAAGTAGCACCCAGGCCCTGCATTAAACACTTTCTGCAGAGTTGAGCATTCAGTCATCACGAACTTACGGAATAGGTGCTAGTGTTACCATCCTTGTTTCATCCCGTCTAACAGGCGAAGAAACCGAGGCACAAAGCAGCACATACACTAACATTGGAATGAAACAGAGAAGATTAGCATGCCCCCTGCGCAGACAAGAAAGGCAGGAAACAGCACAGAAAATTTTAGGGATCCTACCTGGTGTCACCCCAGTTGTGCAGGATTATAAGTGGTGACCAAACCCTTGGCAACCTACCCGATGGCCTTGAGCAGGTCACCTGTTCTCTGGGCCTGTCTACTCCATGGTCTCCAAGGACAAATTTCATAGCCAGTGATGCTGGGAAGTGTAGGTGTGACATTTAGGGGGGAAGGAATAGAGTCAATGTATCTTCTTTTTCTTATGAAAATGTTCCCTTACTTTCAATTTTATTTTTAAATTAGTATTTTTTGGATGGAGAATACATTATATCATTCAAATAGAGCTACAAAAAGATGTACAGTGAAAACTTACCCACCACCCCCAGGTCCCAGCATCCTAATTCCCTTCCCCCAAAAGCAAAGTTATGTTTCTTGTCATCTTTCCAGAGAAATTCTGTACATTTACAAGCAAAGACAAACACACATGAATTTCCCTTTTATGCTCACAGATGGCAGACCACACACGCAGGTCTGCATTGTACTTTCCCCACATGCGTTACATGTTGGACCTTATTCTGAGCGGTGTCGGTACCGTGAGCCTCCCCATTACTGAATTTGTTCTCGGCTGCACAGTGCCCCTCGGCATGGACGTACTTTTGTGTGTTTGGCCAGTTTCCTGCTGATGGACATTTAGGTTTCCAGTATTTTGCCATCACAAGCAATGTTGTAATTAATAACATTTTACCCTCTTTACCCTCATTACTTCTTCCATATGTGAGTGTATCTGATACATAAATTCCCAGAAGTGTAACTGCTGGGTAGAAGGAGATTTGCAGTTGACACTTTCATACATATTGCCACGGTGTTCTCCAGTGGGGTGGGTCTGGCTTCTGCCCTCTCAGCCCCCGCGTGGCCTGCGCCAGCTGTCGCCTCACCGACACAGACCATTAGTCAGCTTTGATCCTTGCCAATCGCACCGGTGGGAAAATGGATTCTCGGGGTAGTTACCAGTTGCATTTATTTTATTTGGAGGAGGCGGAGCAGTTTTTTCTTATTTTTAAACTGTATTTATTTTATGGTCTGCTGACCTCCTTTGTATCATTGTTTTTTATTTGAAAAGTCAGAGACGTTCATGAAAGAAAAATAGAGAGATGCGTAAAGGAGAAAATCAAAGGCCACCACCTGGAGAGCCACTGTTCCCGCCACATGGCGTTTCCACTCTCCGGAAAAGAACAGCAGAAGCAAAGGCATTGTTTGGGGAGAAAAGAAAAGAAAACGGCGTGTAGGGAGACTGGCAGGTGAGCCCGTGTCCACTCCCTGGAGGCTGAACTACAGGCGTGTGGAGGGTGAGTGAGGGGCTCAGGGGCTCTGCTTCAACGCCCTCCTTCCCCAAGGGAAAGGGTGTCATGAATCCATTCATTCATTCACTCCTTCATTTGATGAGAAATTATCTCTGTGCCAGACTCTGGGCTGGATGCTGGGGACCATGGGTTCTAAGGACAGATGACAAAGCTCTGCTCCCAGAGCACCCTGTCCAGAGGGCGAGAGGGCAGCAAAGAAGAAAATTTATGGAGGAATATACCTATTTGCAAACCCTGATCAGAGCCACGCTCATTGCTTATAGGGGCCAGTGGAGGCTGAGGCCCAGAGAGGGAAAGGTCAGAGACAGGTTGGAGTCACACAGCAGGTCGGCAAAGGCCCAGTGCTGGGCCCCACTGTGGACTTTCTAAACTCAGATCTGTCTGCTACTGCCCCTCTCCTGCCCCATCATGTCCTTAGGATGAATCCATCCCGCAAGCTCACCTAAGCCTGTCCCCGGCAAGGACTTCCGGAATTGGCCTTGGCCTCCTCCAGCGCCAAGCCTTTGCTCACATTTGCCTCTGCTTTGAAACACCTTTGGGTGGGTTGCTTTTAGCTAAGATTTATTCTTGTATTGGGCATTTCAATCTCTCTTCATCCTCTCGAGAATTGTGTGGATGGGACATTATCCCCATTTTGCAGGTGAAAAAAATGGAGGCTCCCAGAAGTTAAGCAACTCACCCAGGGTGACGCAGACAGGACGTGGCACAGCCAAGATTCACTCCCGGATTTGCTGACACTAAAGTCTGCCCTTACTCACCACCGCCTGTCTGGTCGCCCTGCCTCTCTGCTGTTGGCATGCTGTGTGACCCCGGGCAGTTCCTTAGTAGGCTGAGAGCTGAAATGAGCTCTTTTTCTTTTTTCTTTTTAAATCCTCACCCCAAAGCATTTTTTTTCATTGCTTTTAGAGAGGGGAGGATAGAGAGAGAGAAACATCGATTGGTTGCCTTCCCATGGGCGCCCGAACTATAGGGTGACTCTGCAACCTGGGTATGTGCTCTGACTGGGAATCGAACCCTCAGCCTTTTGGTCTACAGGACAACGCTCCCAACCAAAAGAGCCACGCTGGCCAGGGCCAAAATGAGCTCTTCATGAGCCCACAATTTCTGGGGACATCTTGGGGCAAGGGGTGGAGTGTCTCAGTGAGGACAAGTCTCCAAAGGCTACCACAGTCTGGAGAGCCGGGACCCGGTGGGCCCAGCTGCCCCTTCCCTCCACCCGGGGTTCTGTGGAGACCAGAGGAGGGTCAAGCTCACGGGCAGGTTTGTGCAGAAGGCTAGCATTCGGAAGGGAAGGTAGCTTTGGGATAGCCACTCCAGGGCTCTGACCCTCTGGTGTACAGAAAGACTCCTCCAGCTCCGAATATCTATGTACATCCCATGACCTAGGAGGAAACACTTTCCTGTAACTGGGGGAAGAAAACCTGCCTTAGGCAGAATCGCGTCTTTGGTGGGCCAGCCTCTCCCAGCCCTGGCCCTGATGCTGGCTGCTAAAGTGTTCATGGATTCAGCTTATTATGAGGAGAAACTAGTTTCCCTTTTTTTCTAAAGATTTAATTAATTAATTTATTTTTAGAGAGGGGAAAGGGAGGGAGGAAGAGAGGGAGAGAAACATGGATGGGCCTGAGAAGCATCGATCAGCTGCCTCTCCCACGCCCCCAGCTGGGAACCCAGCCTGCAACCCAGGCCTGTGCCCTGACCAGGAACTGAACCAGCGACACTTCAGTTCTCAGGCCAGTGCGCAACCCACTGAACCACACCAGCCAGGGCTGGTCTCCGTTTGACCCTGTGATTCCAGTTCTAAAAATGACCCTGGAAACAATTAGAGCTATGATCGGAGACCCACGGACTCCATCTCCGGTGGCAGGTGACGCTGCTGATGACGCCCCCCTTCCTGATACCCTTTGTTCTCTGGGCTTCCCAACCCCTTCCCCCTGTGTCTCCTCCTCCTCGCTGGCCGTACCTCCTCCATCTTCCCGGTGAGGGTCCGGGGTTCACACCTCTCTCCAAGGCTCTGCCATCTCAGGTCTGTGACAACATCTGACTTTCAAATGTCCCTCTTTGATGACTGATGGCAGTCAGTCAGATCCATAACCCACGTTCTCTCGCCTCTCCACCCCAAAGCCTGCTCCTCCCCAGGCCTTGCCAGCTCGGAAAACAGCCCCACCATCCACCCAGCTGCCCAAGTCAGAAACTGGGCCTCCCCCGGGGTTTCCCTCTCCCTCCCCCAGACCCCACTGTCCACAGGCCCGTCCACTCAGCCCCACTGCCTCCCCTCCAGGCCGCCCTGTGGGCCGGGCCACCAGTGCAGGTCTCCTTTATACCCTCTTTGCTGCCGCGCCTCTCGGCCCTCCAACTGCTCTCCGTGATTTTTAAAGAAAACCTGATCTCGCCTCTCTTTTGCTTAAAACCCTCCCGTGGGTTCACTCCCATTGGACTTAGGATGAAATCCAAACTTCCGATCTCCCCGTTTCTCATCATCACCTTTGAGAAAGTCCACAACCAGGGAGTGCGCAGCATTAAAGGAACTCTTAGTCTTCACGGGAAACTGAGGCCAGAGGGCTTCCTCCGCCAGCGGAAGGGCATGCAGAGTGGATGCATAGTAAAGCCCCAGGGCATTTGCACTGGCGTTTCACTCCGCCTGGATCATTCTTTCCCCCAAAGTTCACATGACCGACTCCTAGTCATTCCAGGTCTCTGCTCAAATGTCACATTCTTGCTGCCTTCTTTTCGCCACCCACCCTTGTGTATATATTTTTAATTTTGAATCATGTGCTTCCATTAGCATTTCAGAATGAATACTTTTTTAAGAGTATTAGGAATTGCAATATAAGGAGGCTGTTAAGGGAACAAACCCATTGGTGAGACAGTGTGGAGAGTGGGATCCTATTTTTGTTCAAAAAATTATAATTTAGAGAGAACCTGGAAGTTATTCTGTAAATAGTACCTGTGATTAGCTCCGGGTGGCCAGGCTAAAGGTAACTTCTGTTCTCCTTGTGCTGATATGTATTTTATCAAAATGTCCCCAGGAATATACACAATTAGAAAAAAGAACGTATAATTCCTACCACACTGGGTGACTGCACCTCAGAACTCGTCTTGACCAACTCTTTTTTTTTTTTTCTTTTGAGAGGGAGAAGGGCAGGAAGGGGGAGAGAGAGGGAGTGACACACCAATGCAAGAGAAAAACATCAACTGGTTGCCTCCCATATGGGTCTCTCACCAGACACTGAACTCGCAATCCAGGCATGTGCCCTGATCGGGAATTGAACTGGTGACCTTTTGCTTTACAGGATGATGCTCAAGCAATTGAGCCACACTGGCCAGGGCTTGACCAACTCTCTTTTTCAGCAGTTCAGGTCACTGAGGCCCAGCAAGGGGCCAGAAATGACCTGGAACCAGGTGTGGTTCCCCAGAAGTTCCTGGGGTACCTGTTCATAGCCAAGAGGGGCCCTGAAGGGCACCAGGCACGTGGTGTGGGGCGCTGTGGTGGCTGGGCCACAGCCAGGCTGGCTCCAGCTGGCCTCCTGCTCCCCTCGGAGCTGGTGGAAGCCTTTCTGCCCCAACCTGAGAGCAGCTGTCTTACTGCTTTTCAGAGGAAGAAACGTGAAGGAGTTTTTTTCAGTGTGTTGTCTCCCCCTCTGCGACCACTGCTGTCTGTGGCCCCTGCTCCCTGGGGCTCAGTTTTATCGTCCTTGTCAGACGCTGTGCTGAGCCCATTTTACAGGTGAGGAAACTAAGGGCCCAAGGAGAGGAATCACCTGTGAAAGTGATCAGCAAGGAAGGACTCACTCAGCTCAGGCCCAGCTGTTTGATTTCCATGGCCACTGACCCCGCCTCTCTGATCAAGCTGAGGAATCCCTGGCTAATTTTATTCACTTGTAACTTGGATTTCCGTAAATGATAGTGAATGTGGGTTCTTTCCAGGTGTTCCCGCTGTGCAGAGGCCTTTACACGCACCGGTCTCATTGGATCTGCACCCACCCTGAGAGGAAGCTTCCGTTTCGGGACCCATTTCCCAGGGAGGCAACAACGGCCCAGCAGGAGAAGTGACTGTCATTCACTGGGCCCCGGACTCCACCCTCAGGCCACCCTTGGACCCTGCCCCTCTTGCTCCGAGTGGTGAGGTGACCTGGTCGCCTGGTCAACAGAACTCTGGCCTTGAGCTGGCTCTTACTTTGAAGGGAAGCCCTACTACTGGTGAGGAGCCCTGTGAAATGCCAACAATCCCTGCTCCCTGGGGGCCCGCCTTCAATTCTTCCTCCCTGGTGAGAGGACCCACACCACGTGACCCTGGGCCATTGGCCTCATCTCTCCTGGGCCCTGGCCTCCGAACTGTGGGGGCCCAGGTGAACTCTAAGGGGCCACTGTTCCCAAACCCTGGCATCTGGGGCCACCCCTGCCTGCTGCCGGAGAGAGAGCCTGGTGCGCAGCCCTAGGCAATGCTGGCTGAACAGCTGCAGCGGGCGCTTCTTGCCTGGGCTTCAGAAGGCACAGAGAGGGAGGGGGGCGCCTTCTCGTGGTCCCCATTCCACAGAGGAGGTGCCTGAGGCTTGGCGAGGATAAGTGACTTTTCTAGTGTCTGTCGGGGTGGGAACCTAGATTTCCACGCTAGGCCGGGCCCCTCGTAGCCCAGGGCCCCCATCCCCCGCTCCAGGCAGTCTTCTCCCCGCCAGAGCCAGGCCAGGAGGCTTCCGCTGCCGGCCTCAGGCAGCCTCCTGACCTGGCTGAGCCTGGTGGCTTCATCTGTAAAGCGGGGCCTGCCGTCGCCCCCACCTCCGAGGTTGGATGAGGCCGAATGAGAGGTGCTGAGCCCAGAGCCAGGGCTCCCTGCAAGTGCCAGAGTTTGAGACCCTAACGAGCTCAGTCCTCCTCGGCCCGTAACCACACCTACCAGATTATAAAATGCCTACGGTGATGGTTTCAGATCTGTGACGGGCGGATCGTGACAAAGGGCACAGGGTCAAGCAGGGAGTAAGGCTCGATCCGTGTTGCCATTACTGCTGTTCTTATCCGCATCACTATTCAAATGAGGCTAACGGTCCTTCGTGGAGAGGCCCCGAGAGCCCGGTGGGATGAAACCCGGTCTACAGACCACGCTAACGCGCCTGGCACACAGGGGACCCTGCACGTGGCCTCTGTCACCAGCCACGCCTGCCACCGGTGCTGCCCTGGAGACGGCCCCTCAAGAGCCTCCCCACAAGCACACTGGGTGGGGGCTACTCTGGAGCCTCCAGAGGTCAAGGCGGAGCTGGAAAGCCCTTGACCAGCCCGGGCCTTTACCACAAGGCTTATCAATATCAATTCCCCTTGGGGTTCCACAAAGCGTGGGGTCATTGTCATTGCTGATGGCCTTGGACTCCTGCGGGATGTTTACACTCACTGTACGGAAGAAAGAACTGAGGCTTAGAGAGGCAGGCGGCCTGCCCAAGGTCACGCACTGTGTTCTCCTACCTGGAAGGAGGCAGGTGCAGCTGGGACAGGCCCCCCAGGAAGGCGCGGCTGCTCCATGGTTGCTCCCCACAGCAGCTTCTCAGCGACTGGCCAGGAGGTAGCGAGGGACTTGATGCCTCTCATCCCTGACCTTCATGCTCCCCCACCGGGCAGGCACAAAGTGATCACAGGCCACCTCTGCCAAGCCAAGGTCGCTCTGTGCTGGCTTCAGCTGGGCTAGAGGTGGGGCAGGGAGTTCAGAGGATATCCAGAACCTCGCCTTCTCCCCACCCGGAAGCCCAGGTCCTCCCCAGCATGCAGGGTGGATGGTCTTAGGTTCCTGCTCTCCTCTTGGGACGTGCCCAGGGACCTCTCGTCCTCCCTGGAAGTTTCCAGCATGCAGAATTTCCGTGAGTTAAATAACAGCCAGGTAGAGGTTAAAGGTGAGCAGGCAGGAGGGGGCCCTGGGGGAGAGGCACGTGGGAGACGTGCAGCCCTTGGGGCTGGCTTTAGCGGGCCTCTGTCACTGTCGGAGCCCGCTCTGGCTCGGACCCATGAGGAGGGGATCAGGATTTAGGGCACTCTTCACCCAAGGAGTCTGAGCCTGCTGGGTGGAGGGACTGTTTCACCAAATCAGCGGGCAGGAAATAAGCCAGGACGCACCCATTCCCTAGCTGCAGGGTGACCTCCCAACGTGCTGGTAGAGACCTTTCCAGTTTGCTCTCCTCTCGCTGGCTGACTCACTCTGTACTGGAAGTGCCAGATGCTACTCTAATTGCCCTAGGGAATGGCCCCACAGGCCCTGCCACCTGGGAGCTTTGTTCTGAGACACACCCCTCCCTCCACCCGCTGGGACAAAACCCACCCCACCCAGGTTGGAGGCTGAAGCAGGCGGACCCAGCCTGCCGCTGCTCCCGACCTTCTCTCTGGGGGGGGTCCTGTGAAGAGGGAGGGTTTGCGGGGAGCTTGGAGCCAGAAGCTCCAGGGCTTAGGGCCTTTTTTGGTTGTTCTAAAATCTGGCTTAATTGCACAAATAAAAATATGAATTCAGGAAATATGAGAAGACACAGAGATGCAGAAAGGACAGAACCACTCCAAATAACCACAGGTAGTTTTAGTGATTCCTCCCGTACTTCTTACAGAATGAGCTCAAACAGTGTTTTTCCCACCTGTTGCTGCTGGAACGATTTCCTGGCACAGGGAATAGACCCCGGCATCCTTTCTCATTGCCCAGCATTCCGCCCCAGGGCCCTGCCCTGCCCAGCAGCGAGGACATGGCCTTGCTAGAGGTGCGCCACGCAGCGCTTGCAGGGGTTGGCACACCCACGGGGGCTGAAGCACTGCTCTTCTTAAGCTGATGGAGGTTTGTGCTTTTCCACACGCAGGGCTGCCCTGAACAGAGTGGGCGCACTGGAGGTAGCCGAGAACAGGTTAGGGGCGTGGTCTTTGAGGTTACAGCCCCGGGGTGGCCACTGTACACGGAGCCACAGGGCCCTTCTGTCTACGGGACAAGAAGCAACATGTGCCTGCTCTACTGGGCCATTCCACGAAGTCACAGCTCTTGCCTTAGACTATACGAGACTAGCTCTTTCAATCCTCCTTCACAGGAGAGGCTCCTGCTTCTTGTCCTCAGTTCCCTCCCTCTTCTCCAGCCATCCCGCTGCTCCCGCCGGGCTTCGAAGGAAGCACTCAACCCAACGGCTCCTGCCAGGGTCACCACTGACCTCCGTGTGGGCAAAGCCAAAGGTCAGCCCTCACTCCTGTATTCTGGGTCCATGAGCTGAATTCATGGAAGTGATCGTTGCCTCTTCCCTCACACTTTCTGTCCCTTAGTTTCTGGAACCTACTCTTCCTCTGGTCACTTTTTTTTTTTTTAATACTTTATTTATTTTTAGAGAGAGAAAAGAAACGTCAGTATATGGTTGCCTCTCGCATGTCCCCTACCAGGGAGCAGACCTGCAACCCAGGCATGTGCCCTGACTGGGAATCGAACCAGTTACCTTTTGGTTTGCAGGCTGGCGCTCAATCCTGAGCCACACCAGCCACGGCGTCCTTCTGGTCACGTTTTATTTCATCAGTTGCCTGGATTCCAGGACGTCTAAACATTGGCATGCCCGAGTTGGCCACGTCTCCCTAATCTCCTCTTCTGAGAGATAACAGACTGTACCACTGCTTCCAAGAAATTTCTGTACTGAATTGCTGGGTCCAAGAATGAGCCTCTTATAGAAACTTTTTATTCTTCAGAGAAAAAAAAATGTACCTTGGGCAATTAAACCAGAACAATTATGTCATTTAAAAACCTAACAACTTTTTGTCCTAGGACACCTTGCAGTTTTTGGAGTTAATTACTAGTTGTACTGAAGTAACAGCGTCCTTCCAAAAGTCATGTCTGCCCAGAGCCTTGGGATATGACCTTATTTGAAAAGGTCTTCATAGACGTAATTGGCTAAGATGAGGTCATACTGAGTCACGGTGAAACCTAAAACAGGGGACTGGTGTCCTCACTAAAAGACACCATATGAAGACGCAGCGGAGCAATGCGTCTGCAAGCCAAGCACACCAAGGGTGGCGGGCGGCAGGCAGGTTCTCCCTCGGAGCCTCCCAGAGAAACCCACCCTGCCCACACCTGGATGTCGAACTCCCAGCCTCCAGATCCAACAGAATAGATGCGATTTAAGCCACCACGCCGGCGGTCATCTGTTACGGCAGCCCCAAGAAACTCATACACCGGTCAAGAAGCTTTTTACTTCCACTGGTGTGAAACTTGAACCTGCATCCATCTTCACAAGGACAGTCCCAGAGAAAGGTTTTGCCAAGCTTTCTTCCTGGGCCCCCCCGAGAGGCCTCTGCCTGTGACGGGAGCATTTACCTCAAACGTGCTTGTTTGCAACTTTAGACTCAGCATGTGCTTTTGCTCCAAGAGCCCCCCTCTGAGGCCCCAAGGCCCCACCTTCACACGGCCTTCTGTCCACCACCCCCTCACCACCTCAATCCAAGCTGCTGCCACTCCCCCGGCCCCTAACAGACCCTTCAACTCTTCTGGTCGTTTCCGCTCTTGCCTCCCCCAAGAGCCCGAAGGAGCTTTGCAAGCTACAGATTAACTGCTGCCATTCCACTGATGCCTTTTGCAGCCTCCTGTGCTCGCGAGTCAAGCTGGAGCACATCTGTCTGTCTGTCTGTCCGTCTGTCTAGTCAGCCACACTAGGCTGCGCCCAGCTGGGTCGCACTGCAGACGCAGCTCCCAGCAGGCCCTCCCCAAAGGACTGAGATTGTTTTTTCATGTCTTCCCTCTTCCTCCGACAGAGTAGGGAAAAGCAAGAGAGCTTCGTGGTACCTGCCTTTTGGCAAGCAGGTTGCCAAGTGTTCTGGAAGGTACCGGACGGGGGAAAAAAAAATTCCTGCAAAATTGTACCAGGATATGAACTGGGACAAAGAAGAGTCAAGATGACAAATCGCAATTCCACAGGAAAGCCCAACCTGCTGGCTGCAGGGGAAGAGCTGGGGGTCTGAACACAGAACAAAGCATACCACCACTTACCGCGAAAAAGGAAAAAAGTCAACTTTAATTGTAACTGGGTGAACTGTCCAGAACTGTCGCTAAACAACCGAATAAAAAAAACATGATAAAATCCTCCTCCCGGAGAACTGAGTTTTTGCCGGCCCTAGTGCTTCTCAGGGCCAGGCCTGGGGCAGCCCTCGCTCCAGGCCGGCGGTCCCCCACACACGTTTCTCATCCCGAGAAAACGGGACGGGCGAGGGGCCTGTCCCCTCCTCCCATCAGGCTGGGAACTTACGGAGTCCCTGGCGGGGTGCACGTCTCCTCTCACCCCACGCCTGTCCTAAGGTCCGCGAGACCCTCCGGACGTTACCCAGCAAACCAGGGCACTGGGCGAGGCAGCCGGGGGCCTCCTGGGCTTTCCGCCAAGCTGTGCTCCAGTCCATTCCGCTGGCATTCCCAGTGCCCAGGTGGGGACTACGGAAAATCTGCACGAGAGGAAAAACTCACATACCCCACCTTCTCCACAGTGCGTGTCACACAGCAGAAGGAAAAATGAAACGAGAGCCCCAGGAAAAGCAGCAGTGACCAGCCTCAGAAGACCCGCTCGAACTCTGTCTGGTTGGTGGTGGTGGGATTGCGGCTCTGGTTGGTGGAAGGCTGGGCGATCTGGCTGCCCTTCTTGCGTGGTGGCGCCAGGTACTCGAACATGGACGTCAGGTGGGTAGACAGCATGCCCTTGAGGTCCGAGGGCATGGGGTCAGACCAGAAGAAGTCATGGTTGAGAGCGTCGTCGCTGTCGATGCGCTGCGCGGGGTCCAGCACCAGCAACTTGTCGATGAGGTCCAGTGCGTAGGGGTCCCGCACGTAGGCCTTCAGCCTGTCCTTCACCTTCCGCTTCTGGCCCTTAACGAGGTCCAGTTTCTCAAACAGCTCGTACTTGTCCACATTTGGCCACACCTGGGGGGGCGGGGCACGGAGAGAGGATGAAGTTAGTTCAGCAGATGAACGGCTCGTCTGTCGGTCAAGCCCGTGAAGGGACTACGTCTCCGTTCAGCTGCTCCCAGACTACTCCTGGAGGGCGACTTCAGCCCCTCCAAGGTGAGAGCAGCAGTGACCACGTACTCGGCGCCCCGAGTGCCAGGCCCTTTTACACAAGTCGCCTGGAGCGTGTGCACCACAGCTGACCCCAGCAACTGTCTCACAGAAGAGAAACTCAGCTCTGAGGTGAGAAGTTCAAATGCCTTCCCCGAGGCCACAGAACTGGTGACGGAGCGGGATGGCCTGTGTGGCTCGCAAGAACAGGCCCTGTCCCTCTACCAGCCACCTCTCCGGAGAGGAGCTTGCCTTCTGTTCCACTTCCCACTCCTCCCCTGCCAGGGAGACTTCCAGATCTCTGCATCCTGCAGGGACCAAGGGCCCGGGCAGCCTGGCCACGCACCTCAGGGGTGATGGAGCCACAGAGCTGGCTGATGAGGGCAAGCTGGTGCTGTTCCGTGTTGCCCTGCATGATAGGGCTGCGGGTCCACATCTCCGCCATGATGCACCCAGCACCCCACAGGTCAATGGGGGGGCCGTAGTCCCGCTCCCCTGGGAAGAAGAGCGCACCAGGAGGGCCCCTTGAGCCCGAGGGCCTCCTGAGACGCAATGCCCTGGGGCCGGCGGCTCAAGAAGCCCTGGCAGTGGGGGGGGCCTGAGGCCAGGTTAAATGCCTAGCCCCTGCCCCCTTTTGCCCACTCGGGGGTCCTCACCGAGCAAGAGCTCTGGGGGCCGGTACCAGAGCGTCACCACACGGTTGGTATAGCGGTTGGGCTGGCTGTTCTTGGCTAGACTGAAGGCCCGGGCCAGCCCAAAGTCTGCCAGTTTCAGGACCCCATCTCGGGTGATGAGCACGTTGGCCGCCTTCATGTCTCTGTGCAGGATCTGGAGGAAGGGCGAGAGTGAGGGCTCAGTTCTTTTCCCAGGGTCTTTCAGCCACACCACCCGGAAGGGGGAGCAAAGGAGGCCCGACCAAGCCTTGGTCTCCCCTCCCCCACCTTGTTTCTGTGGATGTAGTAGAGGCCATTGAGCAGCATCTGCATGACCCTCTTGATCTCAGACAGCGTGAACTTGACTAACACGTTGCTCAGCAGCCCAGCAAGGTCATGCTCGCAGAAGTCAAACACCAGGTATATACTGCCTTTGCAGCGGTTATACGGGGAAGCTGAAGTGGGAAGAATGAGAAGGGGAGCAAAAAGAAGAAAGTAAAAAACCTCATATGCAACTCATTTTCCCGCAACCAGTTTCTATACCCCTCCAACCCACAGACAGCCGGCATCCATCTACGTGTTCCTTCAATGGTAAAATATTTCCTGAGGGCCTCCGCTGGGCCAGGGGCTGCGGCAGGCCCTGGGGAAGCACCAGCTATGATGAATGGACTGGAGAAAGCAGTCACAGTAGTTACATCTGGGTTAAGAAGAGGCAATTAAGTGCACCCAGTTCCAACTTTGCAAACAAAGCCATAAGTTATAGACCTCACTTTCTTCATCTAAAAATGGGAATAAAATCCAAGCAACTTACCTTTGGTTCTACAGATCTCAATCAAGTTGACCACGTTCTCATGTTTCAGAAGCTGGAGAATCTTGATTTCCCGCAAGGCTGTAATGGGGAACTGTGTGGGAGAAGGAAGAAAGGGGGTCAGAAATGAGTGAGCACGTGACAGACCAAGGAGCTGGTCACGGAGTGTGTTCCAAGGCTGGGAGACAGAGTGAAATCATGACTCCGAAATCAGCTATAATGATGCCTCATCTAGGAAATGGGTGTAAAGTAAGCAGTATGTACCCCTTAAGGAGTTGGTTTGAGACAATCAGTGGAAATAGAATTACTTAATCTCTTCACTATTAGGCAGTTAACTGCTGCACAGCTTTTAAATTTTAGCTCTGTGAGTGTCTAACTTGCTGAGTGGTAGCAAACACAGTAAAAATGTCTCTCAAGAAATTTCCTTGCTAAGAAGTAGGTTTCTAGAAGCTGGATGAGAGCTGAGATGGGGTGGGGGGAGAGGAAACTGCTCTTTTTCAGTTGAGTACTAGACACCCTTTAAAAGCCATTCCATGTATTTTTTTAAATATTAAGACACTAGAGTTTAAAGACTTCTCAACTTCATAAACCGCTAGGCATTCGTGCAATGAGCTCCCCCTCCTGGCCCCAAACACATTTGCCTAAGAATGAAGTATCAAATGTTTTAAAGCATTTGAACTAAACGAGTTAGTTAGAGGTCAAATTCCCTGCACTATGGAAATCCCCGGACTACTATACACAAATTCAGTCTCAACGAGAGAGCTAGAAGCAACAGGGTGGAAATCCACGTGCCCAGGAGAGTCGGCTGCCTGCCACCTGACCCATACTCACCCCCTCCTTCTCGTTCTCCATCAGTACCTTCTTCAGAGCCACCTTTTGGCCAGTCAAGCGATGCTTTGCCTTAAACACTTCCCTGCAGGTGTAGAGGGAGACCCAAAGCTCATCAGACCACTTTCACAGGGCCTGCCCCTCCCCCACCAGAAGAGAAAGGGAGGAAAGAAGGGACTCCAGCGCGGGGCGTGGCCTGGTACCTAGGGCACTCGGCTACCCCACCATCCGCTTTCCGCAGCCCCTCTCCAAGCTTCTACTAACTCCCCTCATACTCTTCTTCTCACCCAGGCGTCTCCCAGAAAGAACCTGCTCCCCTCACAAGCTCCTCTCGGCAACCCCTCCCCGTCCCCCATCACGGGCCTCAGGCTCCTCCCCGCCAGCCAGCTCCGTCAGGTCCGGGCGGGAACCAGAGCGGCCTAGCAAGACCATGGGACAAGTCTAGAGATAGGTGGCCCCAGACCACCTCCGGTCAGCCCCCGTGCGTCTCGACGTGGGCCCTGAGGGGTGCAGGCCCAGGGCACCGGGTCCCTCCGGGCCCAGTCTTACCCAAAGGTGCCTTGGCCGATCTTAGCGAGCTTCTCATATTTGGTCACCTCATCACAAAACGGGCACTCCACTGAATCGTACTGCTTTGCCATGGCAGCCCCCAGAGCGCCACCACTGCCCCCAGCCGCCGCCGCCGCCGCTGCTCCCGCTCCAGGACCCGCCGCCGCGCTCCAGGCCCCTCCGCGGCCGCGCCACTTCCGCCTCCACGGCCACTTCCGGCCTCGAGGCGCCGACCCCGCCTCTTCCGTTCGTCGCCCGCCGCCAGGCCCCCTGGGACTTGTAGTTCCCGGGAGGCCAGGAGGAACCGGAGCTGCAGAGGCGCCTCCGCCGCCACCGCTGCCCCCGCCTCCGCCGCCGCCACTGCTGGCGGCGACCCCGATCGGGGGCGCGGGAAGTCGGGGCGCCGGAGCTGGGGCTCGAGGCGGTGCGTCCCGCTGCATTGGCCCGGGCCGCCGCTGCTGCCGAAGCCGCTGCCGCTCTGGCGCCCGATCCCGGGCCAGCCGCAGTGCCCTGCTCCTCCTCCTCCGACGGCGCCGCCTCCGCCGGGCTGCGCTGGGCGGCGAACGGGGGGGGACGGCCCCCAAGCCGCGGCCTGGGGGCTCCCTGGCCGGGCCCGGGCCCGGGGCTGCCGGGCGAGGGGGCGAGACGGAAAGAGCCGACAAGGAGGCGGCCCAAGAGCCTGGGAGGGGGCGCGTTATAAAGGGGGAGGTGCCGGGGCCTTGCCCTCCCTTCCCCCTCCGCCCGCCCCCTCCCTTCTGCCTCCCGCCCTCCGCGGCCGCACCTGCCGCCGCCGCCCGCCCGCTGTCCGCGGGCGGCCCTCTGCGCGTCACCACCCGCAGCCCCTCCTCCGCCTTCAGAGGTGGGGCCCGCACTCGACACCTGGCTGCGGGGCGCCTTGTCGCGTGCCTCAGTTTACCGCCACATGCCAGCTGCCGCGGGGAGCCCCTTCCTCCCCAGCTCGGAGTGGCCCCCCACACACACACGGGTGAAGGCGGGAGACAGCCAAGGAGCGGCCTTCGGTCCTGGGAGGAGAGAACGGCCCCCGCCGCCGCCTCCCCAGGCCTCAGCCACCCGCCGTTGACATGGCAACCGATGGCCGCCAGGGGGCGCGGCGACACTGGAAGCGGCGAGCTAGCAACGCCCGGGCCTTCCAGCCTTGGACCCCCATGTTCTCTGGCCGGCAGGGACGAAACCCACAGGACCCCGTCCCCAACGAGCTCCGCCGCCGGAGCTGGCGCAGCCCCGGGTCAGTAATCACAAAAAGAGCTAGCATTCACTCAGCAGCCCTGTGTGCTGGGGCAGTGCTTGGCCTTCCCGTTGAATCTTGAATCAACAACCTCATAGTCAGGATTACTAACCCATTTTACAGAAGAGGACATCGAGGTTCAGAGAGGTGAGGTCATTTACCCAACCAAGATCACATAGTGACAAAGCTGGGACTCGAACCTGGTCTGGCTGAAGAGGATTCTCTTGACTTAGGCTATTCACAGTCTGGCCAGGAGTGTAGTAAGTAGTGGTCCTGTGTGAGCCCTCCTGTCCCTGCACTAGGCACAAAGCCCGCCGTTCACCCAGTGTCTCCCTCCGTGACCCTGTGACCGCTGCCCCCGCCCCTGCCCCAGTCTTTCCCCAGCATCTTTCTGATATCTTCCTGGCTCCAGGGGCTTCCGATTCTTCCTCCAGCTCTGCTTAACTCAACAACCAGCCCCCAGCAAAGCCATCTTCTTCCTCCTCTATCATCTGCCTTCTACCTTCAATCCTCCTCTCCTCTCCCGTCCTCTGCCCATGGATCCTGAGCCCTGGCCTCCCCGGTCTGGCCTCCCCAGTCTGGCCTCTCCCTCTGCCCCCCTCATGGCACCCACCAGATCCTTCTGAAGTAGAGCCTGTGTGTGTTTCCCTCCACTCTCTTCAGGAAAACCCAGATTGTGACATTGGAGACTCTTTCCAGCTTCCCTCCTAGGCTGTGACCACACAAACGTCCTGTTTCCTAACCCCTCAGGCCCTTCCTGCGTTGGGGCTGCCCTCCCTAATTGCAGCTAAGGACCCTCTCTACCTGTGGGAAAGCTCCCCGCTCTTACCCCTACACACTTGGCCTTGAAGCATCCTCGCAGGAGGAGGCAGGAGTGGGTCTGGTGACCCTAGTGTTCCAAGAGACCCTGTCCCAGGGAGAGCCGTGAGGGCCAGGAGAGGAACAAGGAGCCCTCTCCTGAGGGCAGTGAGGAGCCACCCAGGGTTTTAGGCAGTGACGTATCAGGGAGTGGTCCGGGGTCGGCTTCAGGGGTACCCTCTGAGAAGCAGGGAGACCACTAGCTAACCTGGGGGTGGCAAGGGCAAGGAGGAAGAAAATAATAATTGTAGCAATTAGAATTTGTTGGAACAGAAATGGTCCAAGCCATATGCTTAGCACTTTATGGGAATTATCTCAATTCTCACTCAGCCAGAGGAGGTGGGTGCTTTTATCACCTGCACTTTACACACAAGGACACTGAAACTCAGAAATGACGTCACCTGGCCAGAGTCAAACAGCTGGCCAACGGCCACACTGGTATTTGAACCAAGTCAGTCTGGCAGCCCAAGCACTTGCCCATGTCAGGATCCTGCCCCTCTGGGCCGGGGTGGAGCTAGGGCACAGTATGGGCACAGCACTGCTGGGTGGGTGCGCTGGGTGCCCACGGGAGGTGTGGGAGGGGATAGCAGCACTGGGGGTCTGCCGTGGGTTGGGGTGGCTCCCACTGTCAGGCTCTCAGGCTGGGGCCCCTGCTTACTTCCACGAACTCTCCCTAAGTCACATCCTGTGGGCAGAAGCCTCAGCTGAAGTTCCGGTATTGTCATCACCTCCACCCCACCACCGCTGGCCTGAACCCCAACATTGCCAGTCACTTCCTTTTGGGGCCTTGTGCCCCAGCCTTCCTGCGGGGAGGGGGCAGGCGGGCCTGGGACTTCCCAGCTGGAAGAAGAAATGAGGTTCTAGCCAGAAACAACTTCTCACTGACTTTAACTTCTGATTTGCTGGCTGGAGGGAAGTGCTTCCTGCTTCCATGGATCGGCTAAGCCAGCCAGGCTGGGCCTGTGGCCAGTACTCAGTAAATGTTTGCTGGCTGGCTGACCAGGCTCTGAGAGCGCCTCTGGTCCTGCTGCCATGTTACAGTCAGGGAAACCGAGGCACAGAGTAGGAAAGAGAGCTACTGGCCAGGTGTTTGGCCTTGGCCTGGACTCGCTGTTTTCTTCCCCTGAGCAGGGACAAGGTGGAGGTGTATGGAGGGAAGCGGAAGACAGGTTCATGGGGTTCGGGCTGCTCTTGGCTGCTGGCATGTCCGGGGAGACCAGGTGTCCAGGACAGAGAATGGCTGTGTGATACCCACAGCCCTATACCACCACAGACATTCTGCCCCCACCAGCTGGGGACCGAGTCTGTCCCTGGCCCTGTGTTGATAATATGTGTCACCCACCCCCACACCGGAACTTTACAGAACCCCTCTTAGGAGGTTGCTATTATTGGGTCCAAGTTACAGGAGAGGAGGCGGAGGCTCAGCGTGGTGAGGCGGCCTGCCCAAGGCCACACAGCCAGGAAGCTGCGAAGCTGAGATTCAAAGCCAGGTCTCTTCTCTCGAAGGCCGGCCTCATTGACCATCATCCTACACGGCCCCCAATACCAGTCTACTAGGGAGAGCCAGGGACAGGACTCTCCCGAGATCTGTAGCACAGCAGGATGGAGCCGATATGGACGCATCAGGCCAGGTCCTCCCGGGGAGCGTGAGGTCTGCTTGGAACGCACGAGTAGGCTGCAGTGAATGTGACATGGATGATGCTGTCCCATACATGTTTCGTTTCATTGCCATGGGGTCATGGGAAGGATGTTACATTTGTCCCATTTTAGTGACGGGAAAAACGATGCTCAAAGAGGTGACTTACTCAAGGTCATGCAGAAGGGGTCTGACCTCGGATGTGCCTGAGCCAAATGCCTTTGACTATGAAGTTGAAGTCTACTAGTCCCTAATACTACCTGGCCAAACGCCAGGCAGCTGAGTCCAGACTGGAGAAGAGGGCAAGGCAGGAGGGGGCAAAAATCAGAGCTGGGTTCCCGGCGGCACTACGGCTCAGTCTAGACCAGAGGGACCCAGCGGAGGCCTCATTACAGGTGTGGGTCCGGCCCAAGGGAAGGAAAGCATCGTGTGTTCAGGGCTGCAGAGCAGAGCGTGGCCGGCCTCCAGCCCAGGCCGAGGAGGGCCTGTGGGACAGCCACCCGCCGGCAGGTCTCCAGCCACACGCCAAACGGCCACTCGAGGCAGCACAAAGGGGGCTCTGAGCTCAGCAGGGCTGCCACACTGAGCCCCATTCATCCTCCGGGGGATGTTGCAACTGCCCTGGCGCCAGGGCCAGCGACAGAGCCCCCAGCTCTGACGAGGCAGCTCCGCCACACCACGTAGCCTCGGGGTGGCCGGGACGCAGGGTCTCACGCCATGCCTAAGGCTGGGGTTTCCTGGCCTGAGCCACACCCAGCCCATAGCACCAACTGCCAGGCTTTTGCAGAAGCCACGGCGAGCTGGCCTGGGCCAACATTTGCCTCTTTCATCCTCCGGGTATGGGGCAGCCCCAGGAAGTGAGGGCTACTATGACCTACTTCACAGATAAGGAAGCTGAGTCCCAGAGCAGTAAAGCCTCTTATGAAGGGTCACACAGTAAGTCAAGAGTGGGCCCAGCCCCAGCCAGTGTGGCTCATTTGGTTGAGTGTCATTCTGCAAACCAAAAGGTCGCCATTTCAATTCCCTGGCAGGGCACATGGCTGGGTGGCAGGTTCAGTTCCCAGTCGGGGTGCTTACATAAGGCAGCCAATTGATGTTTCTCCCTCACATCAATGTATTTCTTCCTCTCCTCCCTCCTTTCCCCTCTGAAATGTAAAGTAAAAATTAAATTAAAATAAAAAGTGGATCTGAGCCCTGGCTGGTGTAGCTCAGTGGATTGGGCTTGGGCCTGTGAACCTAACGGTCCCGGTTCAATTCCCAGTCAGGGCACACACCTGGGTTGCAGGCCAGGTCCCCAGCAGGGGGCGCGTGAGAGGCAACCATACATTGATGTTTCTCTCCCTCTCCTGTCTTCCCCTCTCTCTAAAATAAATAAATAAACTCTTTAAAAAATAAAAATAAAAAGTGGATCTGGCCAGGAAGCCAGCCCTGGCTGATGCCACCGCCTCAGCAGTCAGCCCAAGTCACCAGGACTGCTTCCTGGGAGAGAAGCCAGAGACCCAGCAGGAAGACCCCTGCTACCGCCAGGCTAGAGGCCCCTCTCTGCTTCTCACAACCCAGAAATGGGAGGGACACCGCGGTCTGGGGGCTGAGGCACCTGCATTTCTGTCTGGTCTCTGGTCTTCTTTTTCTTCAATCGTCACCCGAGGATATGTTTGTTGATTTTAGAGAGAGAAGAGAGAGAAAAGCATCGATGTGAGAAACATCATTTGGCTGCCTGCTGCACGTGCCCCAACCAGGGATCGAACCCCCGTAAACTTTTCGTGGACGGGACGGCACTCCAGCCAGCTGAGCCGCCCAGCCAGGACGCCTCTCATCTCCTTTAACCTTGCTTTCCTCACCCGTGAAATGGGCCTGTACCAGGATTTACCTCACGGGCCAATCTGTGGAGGCTTCTAGCTCTGCGCCTGACTCCTACTTAATGCTTAGTAGAGGGAGCTAGAATGGCACCCCCATTTTCTCCTGAGTCCATGGCCCGGAAACCCTAACCTTTCACTTGAACTTTGAATACCGTTCCCATCCAGTCTGTCTGTGAGAAGGACCCCAGTGCCTTGGTCTCGTGGGCTGTGCTCCTTTCCCTCTTAAGGCCTTGAGTTCCCCCTCACCCCATGGCCAGACCCCTTCCCTCCCCAGGCCCCTCATGCAGCTGCCAGAGGTTTGCAGGAGCCAGGGGCATGGAAGTTAAGACCACAGCTGGATGAGCAGATTCCAACTCCGGGCAATGTGACTTTTCTGAACCTATAGAAGAAGGTAACGGCAGCCCTGGCTGGTGTAGCTCAGTGGATTGAGCGCAGGCTGGGAACCAAAGGGTCGCCGGTTCGATTCCCAGTCGGGGCACATGCCTGGGTTGCAGGCCAGGTCCTCAGTGGAGGCCACGTGAGACGCAACTGCACACTGATGTTTCTCTCCCTCTCTTTCTGCCTCCCTTTCCCTCTGTCTAAAAAAAAGAAAAGAAGGTAACGGCATTTATCACTTAGGGCAGGAGGACTGAGCCCTGTGGCTGGAATATAGCTTAGTGATCAGAAGATATTAGCTGTCATTATTTTACGCAGGGCCCCACTTGACCTTGGACTCTGTCTCCCACAGCCCTTGTCGCCAGCCCCAGAGGCCAGGGTAATGTCAAACCATGCCGGAGCCTCTCTGGGTTGACTGTTTACCTCACAGCGGTGCCCATTCTAGAGATTAGGTGACTGGGGCTTCAGAAGCCCCCATAACGCGTCTGCAGCATACAGAGGTGGGACTGGAAGCCCTTGGCCTTGTGGCCCCGCCCCCAGCCTCGGCAGCTGTTGCAGCCTCTTCAGGTGCCAGGACAACCTGTGTGTGGGGGTTTCATTTCCTCGTCTCTGCCCTGCCCTGCGAGCATGCACAGACCGCCCCCCCCCCCCCCCCCCGCCCAACGCACAGGCTGCAGGGTGGAGGAGCCCCAGGCTGTGGGCTCAGGGACTGGAAAGGGCAAGGTTTTTATTTTTTTATTTTTAAGATTTTATTTAGAGAGAGAGGAAGGGAGGGAGAAAGAGAAGAAGAAACATTGATGTGCTAGAGAAACCTTAATAGGTTGCTTCTCATGCCCCGCCCCCCAGGGACCTGACCCACAACCCAAGCATGTGCTGAGACCAGGAATCGAACTGGCGACATTTCAGTTCATGGGCGGGCGCTCATCTCGCTGAGCCACAACAGCCAGGGCTGAAAGGCCAAGTTGCAACCCAGTCTGTGCCACTAACCCACTCTATGTCTGGGCACAACCCTTCTGCCTGTCTGTGACTCAGTTTCCCTATCTCTGTGCAATCGATGTGGTGGACCAAATTATTGCCTGTCCCTGGTAGCTTGAAAAGGAGTGAGCATGCCTTGGAGGGCACTGGTTTTGTGCCACGCTTTGCACCAAGCATTGGACACTGTGAGGTGGGCATTGCAAATAGCCCTGCTCACAGAGAGGAAAGAGGCTCTGGGAGGGGTGCTTTAGCCCAGGATCACACAGTGACAAAGTGGCCAACCAGGACTTGAACTTGGGTCTGGGTGGTCCCAGAGCCCACAGGCCTAACCGCAGCTCTCTTCTGCCCACGGCTGCCAGTCCCTGCCCAGGCAGGCTTACAATAAAACTGCCCTCTGCACAGGCCTGATTCCCTGCATCCCCACAGCCCCAGGGCCAGGCCCCCCGACAGCTGTTGGCAGGTCCCCAGCGGCCCCCAGCCCAGTGGGCTCTGTTCCCAGGGCCTGTGGTTTGTTTCCCAGGCCTTCCAGTCCCACGGGCTTGCGGTCTGCCCCCAGCTCCCTGCTTGCTGCCGAGGACAAGGAGGAGGCCCACTGGGGTCTGGACTGGGGGACGTCCCAGCCCCCGCCCCCTGTGGGGAGGATGGGAGGGCGAAGTTGTGGGAGTTGCACTGGTTTAAAAATACACAGAGGAAGTGAGTGAGAGGGTGTGAGAAAGGGGAAGGGGAGGTGAGGGCGGCACCTCAACGTCCATGTCCAGAGCCTCAAGCGGCCACTTGCCCGCAGACCAGCGGCTTTGCTTGACTCGCCAAGATGACGGAGGGGCCCAGGAAGGCCAGCAGAAAGTTCAGTGAGTGCACTGCCCTGCATCCCCCATCTGTCTGTCCGTCTCAGCCTCTCTCTGCATCTGCTTCTGTCCGCCTTGTCTTGTTTCTGTTTCTCTTTCTGTCCACCTCTGCCTCTGGGTCCCCGCGTCGGCATCTCTCCATCACTCCGGCCCGGCATCCCTTTCTGTCTCCGGCTGGTCCGGGGCTCCATCTCTGTGCTTCTGTCGTCTCTGTCTCCCCCCGCCGACTCAGTCTCCCCACTCATCTGCGCGTCCTGTCCGGCTCTCTCGGACCTCATGGAGCCCAAGAAGCCCGCCGCACATTCCACCTCTGGGCCTGCTTCTCATGGGGTCTCAGGTTGGGAGTTACTGGGATGTGAGTGTGTGTGTGTGTGTGTGTGTGTGTGCGCGCGCGCGCCATCAGGTGCTGTTCCATGTCCCCACCAGCAGTGATGCTGGGACCCAGAGCAACTCAGTAAAGGGCCATACCTACCCACTGCTATTCCCCCAAATCAGTCCCCTTCTTGTCCCAGCAAACCTCGCTTCCCCAGCCCCTGGTTTGTTTGATCTGACAGAACAGTGTGTGTTTTGTGGGGGTGTCGGGGGGGCAAAGATTATGACTGCATTCCACCAATGAAAGGACCGAGGCCCAGAGACCTGCCTGAGGTCATATGGAGCCATAGGCCAGGGCTCAGCTCAGTCTCAGGTCCCTGGCCTCTAGGCCTCAGTTTCCCTCCTTGTCCCACCAGTGCCCAGGAGACAAAACAAGTGTGCTGAGAAAGGAGGCCTCCCTCTGGCCGTTGGCACAATTTCTGCCCCATGGCACACCTTTCTGAGAGCAGAGCGTTTTCTGACGTTCGTCAGGAGGCAGAGGCTAAGACCAAGCGAGGGGTGGGCAGGGCTGGGAGGAAGGCCTCGGAGCACTGGCCAGGCAGTCCGGAGCTCCGGGCCTTGGCCTGGGCTCAGCCTGGCTGCGTGACCCTGGACAGGTCCCTTCCCCTCTCTGACTCTGTTTCCTCTCTTGTCAAATGGGGGCACCTTACCTATATTCCAACGTGGTCGTGAGGACCTGAGGAGGCAGAGGATGCTGAGGAAGTGGAAAATCTTCTCTGGAGGTGTAGGGAAGTCAGATGGTGGTGGCTGCAAGGAGGGGACAGGAAGGAGGGAATTCACATGCACCCCCGCAGAAATGAGGAGATGGTATCACCTAGCCCTGCCGCCTGAGTTAGGGCCGAGGGCTCAGCTGACAGGAAGGAGAGAACCGCAAGGACTGGCACCCTCTGGCTCTCAACAACCCTTTTCTCATTTCATGGGCCACCCCAGGTGCTTAAACACCCCCTCCCTGCCCAACACACCCGTACATGCATGCACACGCGTGCAGCTTCGCCCTGCCGGCTCTGTGACCTCAGGGGTTCGCATCACGTCTTTGAACCTCAATTTCCTCTTCTGGAAAATGAGAAACTAAACTTGTGTCGCTGAGTTGTGCTGAGAATCCAGCGAGGTAATACGTGCAGCAAGTTTGACAAACACAGAGGCAGTGTCGCGATCATCAGCATCTTCATTATTTTTTATTTACCCTCATCTGAGGACATCTTTTCATTGCTTTTAGAGAGAGAGGAAGGGAAAGAGAAAGGTAGAGAGAGAAACAGTGATGTGAGACAGGAACATCGATTGGTTGCCTCCTATACACACCTGGACCAGGGATCAAACCTGCAACCCAGGTGTGTGCCCTGACCAGGAAGTGAACCTGCAACCTTTTGGTGATGGGATGGCACTCCAACCAATGGAGCCACACCAGCCAGGGCATCTTCTCTTCATTTTATAATTAAAAAAAATTTTATTGTAGTTCAAGTACAGTTGTCTCCATTTTCCCCACCACCACTTGCCCCACCCACCCACCTCCCACCCTCAATCCTACACCTCTTTGGCTTTGTCCATGGGTCCTTTATACATGTTCTTTGATGACGCTTCCCCTTCTTTCCCTCGTTATCCCCCTCGCACCTCCCCTCTGGTTACTGTCAGTTTGTTCTTTATTTCAATGTCTCTGCATTTATTTTGCTTGCTTGTTTGTTTTGTTGATTAGGTTCCACTTATAGGTGAGATCATACGGGACTTGTCTTTCACTGCCCAGCCAGGGCATCTTCATTAGTTTTTGAGGATATTCTGTGTGTTAGGCACCCTGTTAAGCATATCATTTTCATGCTTTTCTTCAATGCTCCCACTGACCGAGGGAGGTGGGTACTATAACTTTTATTTTACTGATGTGGAGAATGGGGCTCAGAGAGGTCAAGTGACTTGACTAAGGCTGCACAGCAAAGATGCGGAAGAGCAGGGATTTAAGCCCAGGGCTGTGTAGCTTCAAAGCTGCCCAGTTATACATAATAATTAGAGGAAGTGGCAGCGAGGCCCACTCTCCTTGAACTCTCAATAGCACGTATGTTGTTATTATTGCTGCTGGGATTGTTATTAAGTCCTTTTCCTCCTCTTCCCCCCTGCCAGAGTTCTTCAAGTTCAAGGGCTTTGGGAGTCTCTCCAACCTCCCTCGGTCCTTCACTCTGAGACGATCCTCGGCTCCCAACCCTATCCGGTCTCATCTAAAGCCTGAAATCTTTGAGGCCACGCAGGATGACATGGTTACCGTCCCCAAGAGTCCCCCGGCTTATGCTCGTTCCAGTGACATGTACAGCCACATGGGCACCATGCCTCGCCCCAGCATCAAGAAGTCTCGGGACCAGCAGGCTGCCCAGGAGGCCCAACAGGTGGTCCTCAAACCCTACCCGGTGCCCCGAGGTCTGCCTGACCCTCCGCACGAGGAGGCAGCCAAGGAGGTGGTGGTGGGGACCAAGGTCCCCCTAAAAGACACCCCAGCAACGAAACTCAACCCTCCAGCAGTGGAGGTGAGCCCCACAAAAACACCTGAGGACCCCAGGGGAGACACGGAAGAGGAGAGAGTCCCTGAGACTGTGCCCCCAGAAAGGTAGGTGTCCACCAGGGGAAGGTGGGGTGGGAGCTCCAGGGGCGGGGTTTCCAGTCTCCTGCCAATAGAGCCTGGAGAGGACCCCCCAACACACACAAGTGGGTAACCAAATGCTCACGCCTTATCTGAGTGCTTACCATAAACCAGGCACTCTGCTTAGCCCTTCACCCTTCAAGGAAAACAAAACAAAACAAAAAAAAAAACAGGGAGCACTTGGGGACAGAGTGCTCCAAACCCAGTCCCTGGATCCCTGCCAGGGGCCCCCACTCCCGAATTGCCTCTCTCAGTTCTGCTGGACAGCACTACTTCACCTGCTCCAGAAAATTCCATGTCACCTAACTGGGTTATGGGGGGGCGGGGTTAAGTTCACGCAAAAATACAAATACTTCCGATATGGTCATAGCTTCCATTTAGTAAGCACTCATTGCACTGGGTGTAAAAACGAATGTTACTCACAGAAAACTGTCAAAGAATCTATGAGTAGCCCAGTTTTACGGATGGGGGAACTGTGACTCAGCCGAAGTTGCAGAGTTGGGATTTGAACAGGGAACCGCTTGCCCCCAGGGGTGGCACATTCATTCAGCCCATCATGTCCACCACCATCTACCAGGGGTGGCCAACCTTGTGGAGTCTCTGGGCCACCCTGGACGAAGAAGAGTTGTCCTGGGACACACACTAAATACACTGCGACATGTAATTGCCAAAAAACCCCACGCATTTTAAGTAAATTTACGATTTTGTGTTGGGCCGCATTCACAGCCGTCCTGAACCGCATGTGGCCCGTGGGCTGCGGGTTGGACACCCCTATGCCCTGCAGCCATGGACTTCATGCCCTTGGGAGACCCCTCAACCCCAACCAAGGGAGGCTTTTCACCCTTACAGCCTTTGTGTAAATCACACCAATAAGATGTGCTTATTGAAATAAAGAGAAAAAAAAAACCCAGTTGAGCAAAAGTAACTCTAGGGCTGGTTCTGGGACCTTTCTTGAGTGGCTTGGCCTGGAGACACAAAAGCACAGCTTCTGTGCCTGGAGGTAACTGAACCTAGAACCCCAGCTTCAACGGGGAGCAGGACTATGCAAAGCTACAGGGTGGACCCAGTCCAGACTCTGCCTCTTACTGACAGCGTGCCCTTGGACAAGTCTGCTCCCTTTTCTGAACCTCAGTTTCCTCATCCAATAAGTGGGCATAACGATAGCACCAACCTTGTAGAGTTGTGGTAAGAATTTAAGAATAATATACTTGTAAAATCCTAGCACTCCACAAACACTCAGCAAATGGGAATGCTTACATTTATGATTAATAATACTTTCCACCATCCCTGGCTGCCCCACCTTCCGGGATGCCTTGCCATTCCCTCCTAAATTCGGGCTCATTTGGTCGTGGTGAAGCAAGGATTGCATGTTGCGGGGGGCGTTCCGAGGCAACCCAAAGTCTGAGACGTACGCTGCGAGTTTGAGGGGCCCGGACAGGAGGGGTGGAGGGGCGTGGTCTTTCCAGGCTGAGCCCGGGACTGTAGGAGAAGCTATGGGTGGAGCGGAGAGGGGCGGGACTGAGGGGGTGTGTCATGGGCGTGGCTTTCCCACCCCAGGATTTTGACAGATGGGGGAGAAGGCGGAGCGACACTGGAGGCGGAGGGCTTGGGGCGTGTCCGGGCTTGGGGCGTGTCCTTCCCCGCCTGTGGAACGGCGCCGGCGGAGGGCGGAGGGGCGTTCCCGGGGCGGGTTTACACCTCAGGCTCCACCCCCTGAGTCCTGCTCTGGGCTCTGCAGCTCTGTGGCCTGAGAAAGGCGGGGGCCCTTGGGCTGAGGAGCTCCACAGGCTGCAGGCGGTGATCGCGGGGAACCATGACTGCAGTGGGCCGAAGGTGCCCCGCAATGGGACCCAGAGGGTGAGTGACCGAGCTGGGCCCCGGGAGGGCCGGCGGGGACCATAGTGGTCTGAGGAGGAAGTCCGTGTCCCTGGGGCAACTGACAAATGGGTGCTGGTTTAGCATCAGGGACTTTTGGTGTACTTCTGTCCTGTTCTGTCCTCACACAAGTTGGGCATTTATTCCTCACAATCTCCCAGGAGGGAGGCACAGTTATCATTCCCATTTTACAGACGAGGAAAGAGAGGTTTACTTGCTCAGTTTGAATAATAGCAAAGATCAGACCCAGGATCGAACTCCACCTTCCCGGCCCATGCCATGCCCTTCATGGTCGAGTGACCCAGTCCCCTCCAGCAGGGCCAGGGCCTCTGAGAAACCTTGAGAATGCCAAGTCTAGGACGCAGCCTTCCTCCACTGTGTGCAGGAGCCCTGGCGGTCCTGGTAGTGCCTCTGGCATCAAGCGTGGCCTAAAGCCGTGGGAATGGAGACTCTCCCGCCGTCCTCTTATCATCTGGATTATCCAGGGGTCCTGAGGGGAGTGAGTTAGCAGGTTAGATTGAGGCCCCTCCTGGTGTCCCATGCTGCCTTTCAGCCACGTAGGAGGTCAGGAATTGTTGAACACCTCCAGGAGCCCCTGGAGCCCAACCCTGTACCCCTGAGTCAGGAGAGCTGCTTCGCCTGTGTGATCTCAGGCTTGCCTTGCCCTACTCTGGCCTTCAATCTCTCCAGCAGCCCAGGCGGGCCTGGGGTGGTCTCTGAGGATCCATCGAGCTTGGGGAAGAAGGCATCTGAGAACTGCAACGGGGTGGCTCCAGTGGCTGCTCAGGGAGCAGCCTAAGTTGGTGTCCCTCCCCTATCCCTTGGGAGGCAGGGTGCACCTGGAGCTAAAGGAAGGAAGGGGAAGAGGTGAGGCTGCAGGAGTTTCCTGGTGCCCGGTTCCTTGCTGAGATCATGGGGATGAGGAGGAAGGAGGGAGGAGGGGCCAACAACACCGGCAATGAAGGGCCTTCAGCTCCCAGAAGGAGAGCACCAGCCTAGCCTGCCCCCACGCCCCAGCACCCCCACGCCCCGGCACCCTCACTCAGCCTTCTGCAGGGAAGTAAGTAGCCCGTCCAGAGACCCCTGCCACCCTGCCCTCTCAGTTCACGTTACAGAGGAGGAAGCGGAGACCCGGAGAGGGAAGAGAGGCTCCCAGCAGCCCCCACCCACACCCACACAGGCATCGCCAGGCCAGGGTCCCGCCAGAGGTGGGACTCAGCCAGAGGTGGGACTCATAACCGGCCAGACCCTAAATGGAGCTCCCAGTGGGCACTGTGTACCACATGGGCTCCTGGTGGGGGGAGCCTCTATTTGCTGTATTTTACCAGTGAGGAGCCTGAGGGTCAGCGAGGGGAAGGGACTTTCCTTGGGTCACAGAGAGACTGTCAGAACCTAGATTTGATCCCAGACCTGACTAATGCCCAAGCCCAAGCTTTTCACCACGAGGCCACCTTTCACCTCCTGCAAGTAAAAAGCTCAAGGCTGTTTCCACCATGATTTCCAGTGACTTCCCATAACCCTCTGGAGAGAGGTATTAGGAGCCCAGTTTACAAATGAAGATATTGACATTTTTTAAGTTAATAACTTGCACGAGATCACACAGGTAGCTGAGTTGGATTTTTTTTAAGATTTTTTTATTATTATTATTATTTTTAGAGAGAGGGGAAGGGAGGGAGACAGAGGGGGAGAGAAACAGCAATGAATGGTTGCCTCTCATGTGGCCCTCACTGGGGACCTGGCCCACAACCCAGGCATATGCCCTGACTGGGAATTGAACCGGGACCCTTTGGTTCCCAGCCCACGCTCAACCCACTGAGCTATACCAGCCAGGGCCTGAGTTGGAATTTCAATCATTTTAATATTTGCCACGATGTAACTATTCCTTAGACACTATTCTAGGTCCTGGGCAGTGAGCACAGCAGACAAAATCCTGTTCTCCTGGAGCCCCAGTTCCAGTGTGGGGAAGACAGATGATGAACAAGATAACAAGTTATACAGTCAGAAGAGAAAAGCGCTGTGAAGGAAGGTTTAAATCAAGTGGGGGAATTGGGCTTGGGGGGAGCGGCTGGTGGTGGCAATTGAGGAAGGTTAGCCAGGAAAACATCTCAGAGCAAGTGACGTCTGGACAAAGAAGATGAAGGAACAATCACTCTCGCTCTCTGGGCAGAGTGCACCAGGCCAAGGAACAGCGCACACAGAGGTCCCAGGTGGGGACATCCTTGGCCTGTGTGAGGAGCAGCAGAGACTGAGTGGCTGGACTAGAACAATATGGCGGGGTGGGGGGGGAGTGGTAGGAGACAGGCCAGGGAGGAAATGGGTTCGATAATGGAAGGCCTGGAAGGCCCAGCAAGGACGTGGCCGTGACTGGGCGGCCAGTGCTGGCCTTGGGCAGAGGAAGGGCCCACTTTGACTCGGGTTTTACGAGGACCTCTCCTTGGGCGAGGATTCGAATGCAGTTCTACTCACTGTTCAGTGCCTCCCCCGCCCGGAGACCCAGGCCCGTCCCTCCCCACTCCCAGGGCGTTTCAGAAGGAAACTGAGACTTGAAGAAGGTGGTACCCCATAGGGGAGCCGGGGGCACCCCGTGTTGCCCTTGCCCCAACTCCGATGCCAGGCATTGAGAACAGGCCAAAACACATCCCCCCTGCCTTTTCCTTCTGGAATGTTGATTCTGGTCCAAGAATTCCCAGTGCTCCCCAGAGTCTCACGACCCTCTCGGCCCTGCAGAGTGACGTCAGCTGCTGGGCATCTGGTAGTGATTACCCACTGGGGGAGGGGTCCGTGGTGGGCCCAGCCCGTTCAGCCTGCTCGGGCTCCAGGCGGCTGGTCCTTGTCTTCCGAAGGGGCCCAGCTGCTCCTGGCTCTCATTTCCTGTGGAGATTTTCTCACAGTCCTCGAGACCCCCGGACGCCTCAGGCTGTGGGAACCGTGCGGGTTCAGGAAAGATGGACCGCCCTGCCCCCAGCTGGAGCCACATCCCCCCACGCCCCCAGGGGCCTTGCTTGCAGAATGCTGGGCCTAGTGGGCTGAGGGCTGGGAGGACAGGGGTGGACACATCAGCAGCTCGGAGACCCACAGAGTGTGGTACATCCTTGCATTCCCTGTTCCTCGCTGAGCCTCAGTTTCCCCATCTGTAACCCGGAGATGATCACAGCATTTGCCCACAGGGCTGCTGTGACGACGGGCTGAGACACGGCAGGCAGACCGCTGACCCTGGGCTGGGCCCATGGAGGCGCCAGGACACAGGAGCCGTCCGTTGCGATGCCCCCACGCCCATGTTAGAGCAGAAGGAACGGAGGGGGACGTGCGCAGGGTCACACAGCCCCTCCCTCCCAGCCACGGGCCTTCTCCAGAGCCCCGTAGGGTCTTCTCTGTGTCCATCCTCACTCCATTTCCTCTTCCTGACGTCAGTTCTGGGCTCCTGGTCTGGATGAAGTATTATTTTTCTTTGCCACCCCTCCCCGGCTTCTCTCCTCCTCCACCCGGGAGCAGTCTTTGTTTTCTGGGGTGACTGCCCCCGGCCGGCAGCAGAGCAGGGAACCCCGACCCGGTGGCTCCCTCCCCCGTAACGCAGGGCTTCTGGTCCCAGGCATTCGGTCAGCGCCCACACGAGCCTTCCCCTTCCCTCTTCTCCCTCGCCTTTGAGACTCAGTGGCTCCGAGAACCCAGAGCCCTCTGCTGTGCCCTGGGGAGGGTGGCCCCGACCTGCCCTCTCCCCAGGGGGCTAACACCCTTTCTCAGCTCCCGTCCAGAAGACTGAGGGCACAGAAGGGTGGAGGAGGAGCGGGGGTGTCTCCAGGACAGTGGTGGCCCATCTTAGAGGTGGTGGAGCAGGCCAGGGACTAAAGCTAAGGACCTTCCTGGCAGGAAATCCCAAAGGCCCGTGGCGGGGTGTCCCTGGAGACACGGGGCTTTCTGCTGCAGACGTCTCTCTGCCCAGGGCCTTTAAGGACGAAGGAGCACAGAGCTGTGTTGCTTCTCTGCCAGGGCTGAGGGAAGGTCGGAGTGAAGGAAGGACAGAATCTCCAACACCTCAGGAGGGGCAGGATGGGGGATCTGGGGGAAGGGGCTGGATGGAGAAAGGAGTCCCATGGGCTAGGGAGCCTCACGTCCTTCCTTCTCACAGGATCCTTGTGGCCCCTCTGGGAAGGCGGTTATAAAGTGTCCATTTCACAGATGAGGAAGTTGAACGTCAGGGCCAGGCAAAGGGAAGGCCAAGAAGCAGCAGGCAGAGGTTGGCGAAGTCTCTGCTCAAGGCCACATGAGGTCCAGGGGAAAGAAGCGGGGGACAGATAGAGAATGACAGGCAGTGGCCTCTGCAGAGGACGAAGCCGCCTGTGGGGAGGGAGGGAGGGCCAGGGCGCAACAGAACACCAGCCTCTCCCCGCTGCCTCTCCTCCCGGATCCCCGGGAAGCTGCACCTTTTCTTCTGGGCCCGGATGGAGGCCCTAAAGGTGAAGCTCACATTTAAACCTTCATTGAGGAAATAAAAGATAATGGGCTTTAATTGCTGCTCATTAATCCAATTAACTAACCTAATATATGTAATAAGTGGTATCAGTTATCAGGACAAATCAGTTAACATGGGCAATGAAAGGGGTTGGTTATTGAAATAATTAATGAGGCTGATTAACAGGACTGATTTAGTTCAATTGTCACTATTATTTATTAATTGATTTTACCACTCATATTAGAGGGGATGTGCCTTTCACGTCTGTAACATAAGGAATAAGTTAATTAATTAGTGCAGCTGAGTGTTTAGAAATGAAAGCTTTGAATCCTGGTTTGCTCCTTACAACAGGAGGGAGAATATTCTAGAAATCTCCCAGCAACCTGAGATCTTAAGTCTAAGTAGGAATGACTCTGGCACTAAGGGAAAGAGGAGGTTGCAGGCAGAGGAAACAGAACGTGCAAAGGCCCTGGGGCTGGAGGGAGCTGCACTCTTCAGAGGCCGTGTGAGGCGGCCCGAGTGCAAGAAAGAGTTAGAGGAGAGCGGAGGGATGGCTGGTCATGGGGGGCTGAGCCACTGTGAGGACCAGACTTCATCCTTAGGGTTGCAGTGGCTGCTGTGACATCATTCTTTCAAAAAGGTCTTCACGGGGTGTCTGGCACTGCTGCAGGCAGAGCCGAGTCTCTACCCTGGAGGAGCTGAGGGCATGGCGAGAAGAGACAGTCAGCGCTTGGGAGAGGATACGTGGTCAGCCAGACGAAGTGCTGCGGGGAAGGCCTGAGCGGGGCAGGGCGGCGGGGGCCCTGAGAAGGGCACACTTTTAGGTGGGTGGCAGGGAAGGCCTCACTGCAAAGGCAGGGAGCTCAGTGGATATCTAGAGGGAAGGCATTCCCGCAGAGGGAACAGAAAGCGCAAAGGCCCGGGGGTGGAGACAAGGGCTCCGAGCCCAGTGCGGCTGGAGAGGCAGCGCGGTCAGACTCCGGGTGGGCGAGGTTGGGAGACTGGGGGTGCTGTTGTGAGACCTTTGGCTCTTCCTCTCAGTGGAACTGGGGCCACTCCCGTGAGTTGGAGCAGAGAAAAGCCAGGATCTGACTTTGATTTAAGACTGCTTGGGCTGCTGAGGTGAAATGCAGTCACAGAGGGGAACAGATGGAGGCCAGTGACCATAGTCTGGGCAAGTGGTGGCAGGGGTGTAAGCAGACGTGGTCACCTTATGTCTTGGAAATCCTGGAGTGCTGGAGAGGGGCAGGGGCAGGAGATGGGGGCTGAGTGCCTCAGCTTCCCTCTGCCCTGAGCACCCCCCGTTGGCCCTGGCCCCCCCATCCCATCTGATCCCTGGTACAGCCAACTCCTCCCAAGGCTCTGCTCCCACCCACAGCCCTACGGGAAGTGGACAGGAAGCAGGAGGAAACACTGGGGTGATCCCAGTGTCCTGGCCAATCTGTTCCCAGCAATGGAAGGATTTCCGGGCTTGAATGGCCGGAAACGCTGGGATGGGATGCCTCACCCGGGAAGAGCGGTAGAGGTGAGCAGGGCAGGGGTCCCCACCATGGACCAGAGAGAACCCGAGGAGCTTTGGAAGCCTGCTGTGGCTGAGCTACAGCCTGCGGGACTATAGTTAGAGGGAGGTCGTCACAGGGGGGGAGGTTAGCAACAGGGACTCTGCATGTCACCGCAGGGAGGGCAGTCACGGCCACGTCAGACTGCTGCTCCACAGGGGCCCCGGCCTCAGGAGCTGGGCATGCCCAGCATGAAGTTCGGCCCCAGGAACACACACCTTAACCCCAGGTTCTGTTTTGTTTTGTTTTGTTTTGAGCTCAGCCTTTTGTTTTGTTTTAAATTTATTTTATTGAATGTACTACATTTAATTTTTAATTGATTTTTTTTAGAGAAGAGAGAGAGAGAAGCATTGATTTGTTGTTCCACTTATTTAGGCATTCATTGGTTGATTCTTGTATGTGCCATGACCAGGGATCGAACCTGCAAGCTTGGAGTATTGGGGCAGCGCTCTGACCAAATAAGCTGCCGGGTCAGGGCCACATTCGCATTTAAATGTTGCACTTCTGCATGTGAGGAAGCAGTTCCCCAGTGTTTCGCCTCCTTCCCTATTTTTCACATGGGAATTCTGAGGCCTGTGTTAGCCAGGGAACCAGGGCCCCGCCTGACAGAATTAAGAGTGATCATAGTGATGAACATTGTCGAATGCTTAGTATTCCCGCGTTGCTTTGAGCAATCAATATTCCTCGAGCATGTTGTCGGTGCCCGGCACTGTGCTGGATGGGGCCTGGGGCCTCGACAATGAACAGGACGAAGTGGAGGTGGCAGGTAATGAGCAGCCAACAGGTAAATGTCCCGTGATGGTTCCGGGTCGGGACGGACGTGTGAGAAGGACGCAGCAGGGCGGAAGGAGCAGCAGGGCCAGGGCACGCGGCGGGAACGGGCCTGCCGAGGAGGCCGATGTGGCGGGGGCAGACGAGGGTCAGAGTGAGGGAGGGAGGCACATGGAAGGGCTTAGCCAGGTGGCGGGCTGGGCACGGCCAGGCCACCCAGGGCCCTGTAGGTCAGGGAACGCATTACCCGGTTTATGCCTGTTTTCCTGGCATCGTAACGGCATTCTGCTCTCAGAGGGGAAGAAGCGTTCTGGTCTGGATGAAGAATGGCATGGTCAGCCATTTGCAGGCCACGGAGAAGGGTTTCGATTTTGTTCTCCGAGAAATGGGCGAGTTGGGAGTGGCGTGTGTGTCTGAGCTACGTTGGTTTTCGCCTCCGCGGGGTGTGGCAGCGGAGAGGAAGCTGACCGAGGGGTGTGAGAGCGAGCCAGTGAGAAGGCCCCTGTGTGCCCTGGGAGGACACAGAGGGTGGCCCAGGTCGGGCAGAGGGGACGTATGGAGAGAGGTGGTCAGGATCTGTGTGGACTGTAGATCTGCAGGACTTCCTGATGGGCCGCGGGTGGAGTGTGAGTGAGAGTGGAGGTGCAGATGACCGAACAAAGCAACGAGAACATTAACTGACATGGGAAGTGCGTGTGGGGAGCAGGCGGGACCCAGCGGTCCTGCTTTGGGTATGACAAGTTCAACGTGACATCAGACATTCAAGGGGAGATGCCAAGGAGGAAGTTGGGTTTATGAGTCTGGAGTTGAAGGGACATCAGAGAAGGGATGGCACTGAAGGCCCAGGACTGGGGAAGTGACTCACAGGGGCCCTCATGAGGACAGGTGATATTCCTTTAGCACCCGGGAAAATAGCCACCTTGGCCTCCGGCCCCTTCAGGCCCCATCCTGGCCACCCTGAAGGCAGAGATGATCAATTCCACAGCCAACTGTCACCAGCATTGGCACCGCAGTGTGTTAGGCAGCTACTGAGTGGGCCACTCCACTCTAGGGATGCGTGCAGGGCGGGAGGGGCAGAGGCGGAGCCCCTTCCTGGGGCCTCCAACTACTGGAGCCAGGGAGGGCGGGGGGGGGGGGGCACCAGCAGAGCCCCGTGTGTTCTGCAGTGAGCGAGGACAGCGGTCCAGGAAGCAGGCCCCGTGTTAGGCATGGAACATCCATTGGCTTCTCGAGTCCTCACAGCAGCCCTATGAGGCGAGGCTGTTTTGGGTCCCCTGTTAACAAATAGGAAACCCAGGCTCAGAGAGGTGACTTGCCCAGCCAAGGTCCCGCAGCTGGAGAGTAGAGCAGCAGCCAGGCCAGCAGATTCCAGCAAGGGCTCTCAGCTACAGTGTCCCCTGTTGCCTTCAGGATGAGCCCTCCAGAGCCCCAAGGGCCAGGTGCTAGCATTGGGCAGGTGGGCAGACTGGCAGCCGGGGAGCCAGCCAGGGCTGGGGACTCACCTCTCTCCTTTCCTTCCAGGGCTGCTGGAGAGGCGGAGGTGGGCGAGGACTACGTGAAGGTAAGAGGGACTGGGTGGGGTGCGCCGGAGGGCTCAGAGCCCGCTCCTCGAAGGGCGAAACCATTTTCTGAGCCTCGTTAGGAGCTGGATCTCACTGTCCGCCCCCAGGACAAGAGGGTCTAGGGGTCGGGGCAGCACTTGGGGTCTGGTTTCACTCCCGGCATCTTCTTTCCACGTCTGCCACCATTCTCTCCTGGTCCCACACTCAGGACGCCCCAAAGCTTGTCACCAGCAGACCCCACCCTCCTGCCAGGCGGACAGTGCTCCAAGGGTGTCTGGGTGCAAAGACCATCGGTGCTCTAACCCCACCCATCTCTGAGCGTGCGCTGCTGCTGGGAGGTGGGAGCAGGAGAGGGTGACTCAACCCCCATCACAGATAATGAGCACAGCTCACATTTCCCACAAGCTTAATTTGTCCTGGGAGCTGAGAGTGTTGAAAACACAGTCTTGAAAGAATGATGACAGCAACAATGATGTGACATAACATTTCGGGCGCCTACTGTGCGCAGAGCCCTGTGCCGACTGCAGGTACTGGAAGGGAGAGTGTTTTGCTCTTTTTGCATGAATGAGGTCTTTGACTTCTTCCCTCCTCACTGGGCAGTGAAGGCCTTCCTGTGCCCACTTGTGGGTGGGAAACCTGAGGCCCAGAGAAGCGCAGTGACTTGCTCACGGCCACGCAGCTGCTGCAGGAAGCACTGGATTGCAATCCAAGTGTTTCTGATACTGAGACCATGGACAGAGCCCTGGGTCTTCTATCCCCGGGAGCACCCACCCTGAGCCTGGTCACTGCTGAGCGCAGAACATACAGCAGAGGGTGAGGGCACCAGGCCCTGTGTTCAAAGGGCTCCTGGTCCGCGTGGGGACCAGAGCAGAACCGCACAATGGTTCTGGCTTGTATTTTGTAATCCAGCAGATGCTAATGTTAGTGCCAGGTCTGCCACTTATTTGCCATGTGACTGAGTGTGTGTGTGTGACTTCTCTGAGCCTCAATGTTCACCTATGTGAAATGGGATAACAGCAGCCCCTCCAGCCCAGGGTTACTGGGGGCTCAGTGAGTCCGTGCTCACTGAGTCCAGGGGGAGGCTGGGCCTGGAGCAGAGCAGGTGGGCTTGGCTCCCGACCCCAGGGGCATGTCATCACCTGAGATGCTGCCTGTCAAGTTCTGTGTGAGTGACTAGTAATGAGGTAGCGTGGGAAGCTCTCAGATTGCTGTCCCCACCACCACCAGAAGCCTCACGTAAGAAGTCATTGGAGCTTCCCAAGTTTGGGATGACTTTAAGCTCAGGAGCTGGGGAGGGGAGGGGGAGATCAAGGACGGCTTTCTAGAGGAGGAGGCTTTGAATCCAAACCATTGCCATTGACCAGGGACATTCACCAGCATCTCCTCCCCAAAGGAAAAGCCAGAAAGGAGAGAAAGATGAGCAGAGATGGGCAGAAAAGTGGTCCAGGCAGAGGCAAGAGTGTGGGCAAGGTTGGCAGGCAAGCTGGGCGAGCCCAGGGCTGCAGCCCAGGGCTGCAGCAAGCCGAGCAGGAACCTGTGCCCTGGCTCCTCCTCCAGAGCATCACACCACTGGGGGGCAGAGGCCTCAGGGAGCACCAAAGCCAAACGGTAGAACAGGGCAAGGGGCATATTTCAGCGCCCCACAAGTCCCAGCTGCCTGGCAAGGTAGTGAGATCCCCATCACTGACGGTAGTGAGATCCCTGTGAGGATTATTAGCTTTGTATTTTCCCTTAGTTTATGGGGCTAAAAATAGTAATTAAAAATATTATGAAAGAACCCCTGGCGATGGGCGAGGACACACCTGAGTGGTGGTGTTGCTCGTCTATCGGTCAGGGGCAAAGCAGCCGCACCGTCCTTAGTTCATCCCAGCTTGTTGCCCGCGTTGGTGGCCAGAGCAGGTTCAGGCCTGGGGCACATAAAAAAATATATTATAAAAGAAATGTGCCTGCTCACTGAAACTGATTAAACAACCCCCTTAAAGGATGAGGTGAAAGGAATGTTAGTTTTAGCTTCAAGCCTTAGAAGAGGGTGGGATCGCCAGTGTCCATTCCTGCCCTGAGGTTCTCAGCTTCCATAACTCCAGGGTTCTCAGACCACAAAGCGAATACTTTTATTCTAAGGCAAGAATTCTAAAGTCCCAAGACCACAGAGCTCTGTGCTCAGAGCGGCAGATGTATTTGCAGAAAACAGTCAACCACGCCTGAGGCCCGGAGAGGTGGGCCCGAGGTCACCTGCCTGGGGTCACACAGCCTGTGGAAAGAATTTGAACCCCAGGCCGGGCTGATGCAGAGCGAACCGTGACCCCCCCTGCATGCGGCGCCTGGTTCTCGGACAGACAGCCCAGAGTCTGACACCAAGCTTGAACATAGTAACGGGCATTGATTGAGCCCTGACTTTATGTCTGGCAACTTACACGCACCCGCGCACCAGTGCTCACAGAGTCCTGTGCAGGCTGCACAGGTCTGTTTTGTAGATGAATACATCTGGGCTCCTAGAGAAGGGGGCGGGGGGGGGTACCGCTCCTCGAGGCCAGGTGGGCGCCCTCACCATTGTGCGGTCCTGGCTCTCAGCACCCCCAGAGGCTGTCAGTCGAACATCCCGCAATTCTCTGCTGAATCCCTGACTCCAACTCAGATGAGAAATCCTGGGCTCTGGGCGATTTCCTGAGGCCACAAAGGATTTGGTCAAACGCGTACAGTGATTTTTCCAGCTTTAGATAGGCTTTAATTCAAAGTCTCTGCCCGCTGCGGGTCAGTGAGGGGTGCAGCTCGTGGGGGAGGAGGACTACCCTCGGGGCCCAGGGGTCCGCACCCCATCCCGCTGTCCCTCGTGATGGCCCCCTTGGCAGGTCCTCTGCTTCGCATCTCTCTACTCCCGGCAGCCCGGACGCACGGGCTGGGGCGCAGAGCAGCTGCGGGGTGGGGGGCGAGGGGTGGGCGGAGGGAGGAACAATGGCCCCCTCCCCTCCCCTGGCCGGCTGGAGGGTGGGGTCTCCCCGCCCCGCCTCCCTGCTCCTCCCCCGACAAGGCGATGAGGTAATCGCGCCGCCGAGAGGCACGCTCAGCCGGTGCCCAGCCCGGTCGGTCCAGCGCCCCTGCCCCGCCGGCCGCCGCCCCCTGCACGGTCCCGGTCCCGGCTACCCGGCCCCACCATGACCGAGCGCTGCAGCCTGTGGAGTGCCCTATCGGCCGCTGCCTGCTGCTTCTACCGTGGCTCCTTCGTGCAGGTGCAGGTGAGGGGGCGGCTTGGCCCCGGCCAGGCGCTCCGGGCTGGGACTCTCGGCCGCTCTGTCCCGGCCCGGGAGCCGAAGTCTCGTGGCGCCGCTCAGGGTCGTGCAGGGCAGGGGCTGCGGGCTGAGGGAGGGGGTGGGGTCGCCCCAGCTTCACCTCTGGGAGCCTGACCCTCGGGGTGAGGGTCCAGCTGCCACTCCCGGGACTCAGGACTGCGGGGGCTGCCATTCTGGTCCTGCCTGCTCCGCAGGAGGGAGCTGAGCTGAGGCATTGGGTGTCAGGAGGTGGGGTCCCGCTGACCCTCCGGAGAGCACTCGGGTCCCCGCGGCTGACCTGGGCAGCCCGGCTCCCCATTGTATCGGGGCGCTGAGCTGGGATCAGGAGATGCCGTGAGGGGCGGGAAGCTGAGAGGATGCTGCGGGTGCCCGGGGCTGGGGCCAGAGCACCTGCCACTTTAGGTGGGCTGGGGCATGCTCCGGGCGCAGGTCTCTCATCTCAACTGGCCAGGCAGTGCCGGACGACCCCGTGGCGGTGAAAGGGTTAAACGGAAGGAGGTGGAGGGGAGGACCCGGTCCCCGCCTCTCTGCGGAGCATCATCTGTGCATGGCTTTGCTTGGGGTTGTGAGACTAGAGGAACTACAAGGGCCTTGCTGGCTGGTGGGAAGGGGGTTAGGACCCTGAGCGTGGGTCTCTGTGCCTTTGCCTCCGGTGTCCCTGGGGGACGCCGGGCACATCACCTCTGCGCTCCGCTAGGCTCACACACGCTCGGAGCCCGCCTGAATGACAGCCGCGGCTGAGCGCAGCATCCCTGCATCAGCCAATCAGACGCGCGCAGGCCGGGAGGCGGTGAGATCATCTCTGGCCAATAGCAGTGCTCCGAGCGCACTGATGCTGCATTCGCGCCCCAGCCCTCCCCCTCCTGGGAGTTGAGGACCCCCGGGTCGAGAGTGAGGAGGAGGGTGAGGAGGAGGGCACAGGGACCCTAGGGTTCTCCACCTTCCGGTGTGTGGGAGGACCTAGTTGGTTCCCCCAGATTCTCCCAGACCATGGATTATGGCTCAAAAAGTGGAGCCTCGTCTCCCATCCCCACTTACAGATGGGGCTACCCAAGTCCAGAGAGGGAAAGTGATGAACTCAAGGTCACACAGTGGCAGGCAGAGTCTCGGGCCAGGCTCTTGACTACACAGGCCCCCTGCCCTTCTTTGCCCCGTGTTCGTCTTGCTTCAGCTGGAGTGCTGGGGCAAATTCTCAGTTGCATGCTCTTTGTTGAGGAAAAGGACCCCAGAAGGCCTGAGTCCTCCTCCCTCTTCAGGGTGTGGTGTAGTATAAGGAGGAGGCCGGGGCCCTTGAAGAACAGAGGACCCTGTGAGGAAGTGCAGGTTCTGAGAGAGCTCAGATCTCTGCTGCCCTGGTCCTCCCTGCCCTTCCCACTTCCCACTTTCTACCCTGGGCAAAGCAAGTGCAGAATCTTCATTGTGCACCCCCGTCTCCCCGAGCACCTACCTGTACATGTCACCCACCTCGCCATCTGTCTCTAGAGACTTACAGCCTCCTCAAAGCCAAAATATTCATGGGTCCCTCACCGACTGCTCCTGCCCTAGTCTTGCCCACCCCACTGTCCTCCCAGAACCTCTGCCTGGGGTCCCCTCTGACACCTCCGCCCTGTTCCCCCACACCTGATCCATGGCTCCCTAATAAATGCCCTTCCCCCGTTCCCATCCCCATGCCCACCCTGCCCTGCCACAGCCTGGAAAACAGCAAACCGAATCGGCCCCACACCTCCAACATCTTCTGTGGCCTCTGGACAAAGCCCAGCTCCCAAGGCAGCCTCGGGTCCCTGCCACATCTGCCCCCACCCCTGTGCTCCCAGGGCCTTGGCTCAACCCGCAGGGCCTCGAATTTACCACTCTCTTCCCAGAAGCTGTTCCCTGCCCAGTCTGCCTGTCTGCCTGTCCCCACCCTGATGCTTTTGCTTGGCTCATCCAGTCCCTCAGCCCTCAATGGAAACATTGCCCCCTCGGGGACTCCCCTCTGACTAGATGGGGAGGGACACTGTCATCTGCTCCAGTGCTCTCTGTGCTCCTCTGAACGTTCAGAAAACCTGGAGTTGCTTGCCAGTGTCTACACGGCCCTCCCAGGGCAGGGGCTACCTGTCCCGATGGCCTTGGGACCGCAGCCCCTGGCACACAAACCTGCCCCAGAGTGGGGGGTTCATCCATGTTGGAATAATGCACTCAGAGACTCTACATATCTCTAAAGCTGGAAATCAGGGTGTCTTGGGGGCAGTGTAGGTTAAGGTAAACTGAGGCAGTACAGGAGCAGAGGGGTGGGAAGTGGAGCTGCAGAATCAGGCTCTGAGGTCTGTGGGAGGTATGAGGAGGCAGGGAGTGGGCTGAAGGGCCCTTAGACCCTGGTGAGTAGGGGGTCCTGGGGAGAGACAGTCTCTGGGGCTGAAGCCAGGGCCTTGACAGCTGCCCTCATCTGACCTTCCATCTGGCCAGTTCTGGGCTGGATCTGTCTGTCCTGGAGCAGTCATCTTTGGGGCCTGGAGTTGGGGGAAGGGAGAGGAAGCAATGTCACATGTCCTCACAATGTGACGAGGACATCCATGGGCTAGTCACAGTACTCGGGAGGACTGTCTCCTTTCATCCTTGCAACTCAGTGAGGCAAGCTTTTATCATCATACCCATTTAACAGAGGAGAAAACGAGGCCCAGAGAACTCACGCGCACAGCCAGGGTCAGGCTGGGCTCCGCAGTGGGGATGCACCTGACAGCAGAGGCTCCTCTCCCATTCCCCTCAGGCCTCACCCCCAGGCCACAGTGACCAGGGAACCAGGAATGCTCCCCTTTGGGCAGGTGAAAGGGGGTAGTCCTGGGCATTGTCTCCAGTTACTGACCTTGGGCTTCCCTGCTGGGCTGCGGTTTCCCCATCAGGCAAGGATTGCTTGAGACAGCAAGGAGGAAAGAGCCTTGGGGATCCTAAAGGACACCACAGATGGCTGGGGGGTGGGGGCGGGGGGCTCTGCTTCCCTGCTTACAGCTGCCTCGTTTGCCATTCTGCTGTGCAATGCACCCTCCCAGAATGTTTCCGTGTCCGTTTTTATCCATGCCTTTGCCAGGGTGTCTGCAGCCTACCTCCCAGATTTACTCGTAGAGCTCCTCCCTCCCCCCACTTCAAGATCAGTCCTTGGTGCACAACGAGTGTTTTGTTATTGTCATTTCGTCCAGGAAGCCTTCCCGGACCACTCCACCTCGCCTAGACTTCATCTTCATTCCAAAAGCCATCCGGCTCCTTGTCGCTGTCCAGCACTGTGGTGCTGATCGCAGTCTATTCAAATGCTATGTGGCTTTTCCTCCCTTCTTAGACTAGGAGCTTCCAGGAGGACAGGGCCTGGTTTATTTATTGCCTCGCTTACTTACTCCTGGCACAAAGTACAGGGCCTGCAAAAACAGTAGGCGCAGTCTGGTGGAATTGAGATTTCTTTACTTCTGCCAGGACAGGGACTTCTGGGTGAGGACTCGAGGACACCTGGACCTAAGCCTTCCCAGGGTCCCAGGATGGAAGCAGTTCACCTGGTATAGGATCGGGAGGGAAGGAGAAATGGAGCTCTAGATTGGATGCCAATTCTTGCTGTTTCCCACCCAGTTTTCCAAGGAGAAGTACATCTTGGATTCATCGCCTGAGAAACTGCACAAGGAGCTGGAGGAAGAGCTCAAACTCAGCAGCACAGATCTCCGCAGCCACGCCTGGTACCACGGCCGCATCCCCCGCGAGGTGAGTGGCACCTGAGCTGGGGCCGCGGCTGTCCCAGGCCTGACCCAGCGCTGCCTGACCGTTCATCCCGCAGGTCTCGGAGACCCTGGTGCAGCGCAACGGCGACTTCCTCATCCGGGACTCGCTCACTAGCCTGGGCGACTATGTGCTCACGTGCCGCTGGCGCAACCAGGCCTTGCACTTCAAGATCAACAAGGTGGTGGTGAAGGCGGGCGAGAGCTACACCCACATCCAGTACCTGTTCGAGCAGGAGAGCTTCGACCACGTGCCCGCCCTTGTGCGGTACCACGTGGGCAGCCGAAAGGCTGTGTCGGAGCAGAGTGGCGCCATCATCTACTGCCCCGTGAACCGCACCTTCCCGCTGCGCTACCTGGAGGCCTGCTACGGCCTGGGCCAGGGCAGTGGCAAGGCTGCCAGCCCCGCCAGCCCCTCGGGCCCCAAGGGCAGCCACATGAAGCGGCGCAGCATCACCATGACCGACGGGCTCACTGCTGACAAGGTCACCCGCGGCGATGGCTGCCCCACCAGGTAAGCAAGGACCCCCATTCTGCCTCAGTCTCCCTATTTGTCAAGTGGGGGTGTGGGTAATGAGAGTGCTGCTGAGGAAGGGGAGGCCCAATCACAGTAAAGAGGGTGAAATGATGGTCCAGGAGCCTCAGCGTGCAGGGCGCAGGAGGAAGGTCAGGGGCTACTATGAGGCGGCACAGGGTTTGCAGGCGCTGGGACCCAGGTGGCAGCCCAGCTCTGCTACAATTAGCTGTGCATCCTTGGCCCTGACACTGCTCCTCTGCCCCCACCCCGTGCTCCTTCCTGTAAAGGGCCCTCACTCAGACAGCCCCCTGTGGCCCAGGGGGAGCCCTGGGTATGGCCCTGTCCTGAGCAGGGGCCTGGCCCCTGCCACCAGTGCTACCCCTCCCCACCCCACCCCACCAAGGCAGGCAGCAGAGTGGAGGGTTTCGCTGTGTGCAAACCACCACACAGGGAGTGGAATGTTCTCGGTGACATTTGGATGAGATGCAGTTGCCTCTGGGGCTGGGTGAGACCAGGCCTTGACCCCAGAAAAAGCCCCAGCAGCAAATCATTCCTGAGCCCCCCCTCCCCCCGGTGCACCTAGCCATGTGCTCAGTGCTCTCCCAGGCCCCCCTGGGTGGTGGCTCCTGTCCATATCCCCTCTTTATAGATGAGGAAATAGGCCTAGAAAGGAGAAACCACGTGCTAGAGAGTGGTAAGACCAAGATACAAATCCAGGCCTGAGAATCCAGAGTCTGTGCCCCCAATTTCTGTGGCTTCCCTGGCTGTCTGCAAAGGGACCAGCTGTTCTGTGCCGCTAACATTTGGATAGGTCTCATCTCCCTGCGCCTGGGCTGCGTGCTGCCAGCCAAAGAACTGATGGCTGGATACCCTGCGGACAGCAGCCACTTGGCCTGTGGTTTGGAACCAGTGATGGTAATGGTGCCAGGATCCACAGGCCATGCATGCCCAGGCATCCAAGCATAGTGTGGGAGCGGTGAGGAGGGGCCAGATTAGCAGGCCTGACTCCTCGGGCTTCGCTTCCTGCCTGGTAGCCTCCCTCCCCAGACAGTCCTGCACGCTGGGGGCAAGGTTCCCAGGACAGCGCAGCTGTTCAGGTTGTGGACTGCGTGAGCCCTTCCTCTGGGCTTTAGGTTTTGTACCTGTTCATTGGGAGGCAGGACTTGGTAACCTCTAAGCCGTTTCTGCCTCTGAAGTTCAGCGGTTCTAGAATGGAAGCAGAGGTGGGGGTCCTCAGGCTGGCTGAGTACCCGAACCTCTGAGCTCTGTGCTTACAAAGTTGTCTGCCCCGCAGCACATCACTGCCCCACCCCCGGGAATCCATCCGCAACTGTGCCCTCAGCATGGACCAGATCCCAGACCTGCACTCGCCCATGTCCCCCATCTCCGAGAGCCCCAGCTCCCCCGCCTACAGTACCGGTATGGCCCCTGGAGGGGGCAGGGCAGGTGGGGGGGCCCGGGGGCAGTGACCTGGTGTGCGTGTGCTCTGGATGAGTTCTGGTACAGTGCGCACTTATGTGTGTTTCCGCCTCTCTTCTGAGAGCAAGTCCCTGCACGAATTCACACTGAAAACCTGCTGGTGGGACTAGCGATGTTGACATGCAGACAGACCCATGGCTTGCTCATTGCCACGATTTATGCAGTCCTTATTGGGTACTGTGCAGAAAGTAGTTTCCAGTGCCTTCCAGTAGTTTCCAGAATGCAGTGAGTCTGCTGGAGGCTCACTGTGTTACTGCGCCCAGCCCGCGCCGCACAGCCCCGCTGGTCGCGCTTCCACCGTGTGGGGGGTGAGCGTGGGGCGCTCTGCTGGCCCTGCGTTGCCTGCAACTGACGGAAGCCCCGATTACAAACGGTGGGCTCAGACCAAGCTCGCCATGCTGTGCTTTTTGCATTTTGTTCTAAAATAAATAAGCAGACTTTATATTTTAGAGCAGTTTTAGGTGCACAGAGAAATTGAGCAGAGGGTACAGACGCTGTGCTTTTTTTTTTTTTTAATATAAAAAAAAATTTCTGTTGTAGAAACAGGCCACTAGCTCACTGCTAGAAAAAGAAAGAGTGTTCCCATCAGGCCATGTTGCATATGGCCCAGGTGATGGGCAAAGGACGCAGACAGAGGAGCAGCCCGGGAGGAAGCTTTGCTGGGAATGTTGCTGTCTATGCAGCTCATCACAAACCGTCCCTTAAACATGGTCATCGGCTTGTTCGTTAACTGCACACTTGCCTTCCAAACAACACCCCTGAGTGGAAAAGTTAAAATCCCTTGCCAGAAACGATCGGTCAGACAATTTCTAAACGATGTGGCATACTCAAGTCCTCAGGAGCCAGGTTTTAAAAGCCAGCTCTCCCACCTGCTGGCGGGTGACCATGGGCAGTTCAGTTTGCCTCTCTGGGCCTCAGTTTTCTCATCTGTAGAATGGGGGTCCTAAAAGTACTTACTTCAGAGGATGTGGAGAAGGTTAAATGAAGTAATGTGCGAAGAAGGACCTCACAGGCAGTGAAAGCTCAATCAACAACGCCTCTGAGTTTGGATGATGCTCTCACTGTTGCTGACCAGCGTGTCTCCAGCATGTTGCCAGCTCCTGGCACCTGTGACCTCACCAAATCATTATCATGAATTCACTGAGAAACAATTCCCTGTGGCACAGTGAACTCCAGCAAGTGCTTAGCTTCCCTGAATGGCTGGAAGCTCCTGCAGGTAGTTCTATGGCTCTCCAAGGCTGCAGCAGCTTTGGATGGGAGTGTGCAAACTCCTGGGGGCCAGTGATGTCCGAGTATCACTGCTCAGTTTGCTAGAACCTGCCGGGCCGGGCCCGGGTGCAGGGAGGCAGGGACATCATTTCTAGGTGGACAGAGGCTGTCCTGTGGGAAGGAGTGGGGGAACTTCATGGGGGGGGCGCTGCCATGATAACGAGTCCTCTCCCTCTGTCTCCCTGCAGTGACCCGTGTCCATGCCACCCCTGCAGCCACCTCGGCCACAGCGTCGTCCGCCTCCCCGGTCACCCGCCGCTCCAGTGAACCTCAGCTGTGTCCTGGAAGTACCCCAAAGCCCCCTGGGGAGTTGGACAAGGGCCCTTATGCCAGCCCCTCCCACACTCTCTGCAAGGCCTCCCCATCACCATCCCTCAGCAGCTACAGCGACCCGGACTCTGGCCATTACTGCCACCTCCAGCCTCCCGTTCGTGGCAGCCGTGAGTGGGCGGCCGCTGAGGCCTCCAGCCGGCAGGCCAAGAGCTACGGGGAGAAGCTAAAGGAACTGTCAGAAAACGGGGCTCCTGACGGGGACTGGGGCAGGGCGTTCACAGCCCCCGTTGTAGAAGCCACCTCTTCCTTCAACCCCGCCACCTTCCAGTCACTGCTGATCCCCAAGGACAGCCGGCCACTGGAGGTGGGCCTCCTGCGCAAGGTCAAGGAGCTGCTGGCAGAGGTGGACGCCCGGACGCTGGCTCGGCACGTCACCAAGGTTGACTGCCTGGTAGGTGCTGGGTGCACGTGGGGACGGGGCAGCGCCCCTGTGCCCGGGCTTTAGGACCGGGGTCAGGGTGGTGAGAAGCTGGCCCCTAAGTTCCCTAGATACAGTCAGTGGGCCTGGATCCTGGCTTCATGGCCATCCCTTGCTTGCTGTTGCCTCTGGGCTGGTCACTTCCTCCCTCTGGGCCTCCATTTTCTGCTTTTAAAAAAAGCAAACAAAAAAGCCAAAACCCCACAAGACATTCTTGCTTCCTCCAGATACCAGTTTGGCACTGGACATGGGCAGTCCCGAAACCCAGTGCTGTCTGACTTTTGGGGGCACTTTTTGAGCTTGGTGAAAAGTCTGGTGGGTCCAGGGAATGGGTAAGACCCAACTCCCCGCCCCCACACCCCCTGGTGGACAAAGTAAGCAAAACGCATTACATGGGCTCATCCATTATGGAAGCCCAGGGTGTTTGCTTTGAATGAATCTTTGCCCATCGGCGGACCCCAACACTCTCTGCACCTCACTTCCTCCCTCTGAAGTTTGGAGGGCACTGATTACTTGGTCACGTTGGTCTCCAAGCTCAGGAAGCAAGAAAAGAGAGTGCAGAGATGTGGCTCCGTGATGAGCCCTAAGGTGTGAAGGGAGCAGCCCTGGATTGCAGGCCCAGTGAGTGACATTGGACAAGCCCTTTCACTCCTTGGGACTCAGGTGTACCTTCTGGAATAAGGTAGTACTGGTCTTTAACCTTAACTGAGTATTTAACATGTCAGACACCTCTAGGCATTTTGCCACTGATGCCCCATTTCACAGGTGAGGAAAATGAGGCCCATTTGCTCCATGTCAGAGATAGAGCTGGAATTCAAGTCTGGCCTCCCAGCCAGGCTGCCCTCCTAGATAAAGCTTTCTGACTCCCAGATGGCTTGGGCCAGCCAAGACAGGAAATTAATCAGCCCTCTGGGCGTCCTTGCAGGTTGCTAGGATACTGGGCGTTACCAAGGAGATGCAGACCCTAATGGGAGTCCGCTGGGGCATGGAGCTGCTCACCCTCCCCCATGGCCGGCAGCTACGACTAGACCTGCTGGAAAGGTAAGGAACACCCCAGCCTGCCACCACCCCTGCGCCCTCTGTCTTTTTGCTTTGGCCAGTTGGCCAATCACAGCCTCTCACCTGGCTCCCAGGGGTTCTGGCCACTCCCCGTATCCCACTGACCAATCGCAACTTATCGTTACCAATCAGCCTCGAGCCTTTCTGGTTTCCCAAAGACTGCGTCCTTTGGGGACTCCCCTTTGCATCCTCTTGACCAATCACAGTCTATGACTCTTGGCCCCGCCCATCAGCTGTCTCACCCCGCCAGCACTCGCCGATCTCATTGACCCTTTATAACCGCCCAGTTTGGTCTCTGCTCTCCACCTACTGGGTGCCCAGCCGCAGGCAGTGGCAGGAGCCCCCCCACCTCACCTGGTCTCTCCGGCAGGTTCCACACCTTGTCCATCATGCTTGCTGTGGACATCCTGGGCTGCACCGGCTCTGCTGAGGAGCGGGCAGCGCTTCTGCACAAGACCATCCAGCTGGCGGCGGAGCTTCGGGGGACCATGGGCAATATGTTCAGCTTCGCCGCGGTCATGGGCGCCCTGGATATGGCCCAGGTACGGAGGGGCCTGCGCAGAGTGGGTTCAGGTAGACTGTCTTAAAGGGCCCTGAGATGTGGAAGAGGTGACCTAGGGGCTGACCTGCTCCAAGACCAAGTCTTCCCTCTCCTCTGGGCCTCAGTTTCCCCACCGTAAAGCGAGTGAGGTGCATTATAGGAGTATAAAGAATAAACACAAAATGGCTATCACTGAGTGAGCACATACTGTATGCTGGGTGCTAGCGCTACACTAAGACTTCACAAACGCCGACTCCTCCGCACATCTCATGAGGTGAACATCTTTATTGTCCCCATTTTGCTTATGGAGAAATTCAGGCAGAGCAGTAATTGCCTAAGGTCACAGTCAGAGGCTGAAAAAGTTGGGATTCAAACCAGGTCTGTCTAATTGCAGAGCCGGAACCTCATCACACACCACCCTTCCTCTCCTGTGCCCAGTCAATAGTAACCGCAGGGTCCTAAAGGCAGTGGCTAAACTGCCAGGTCTGCCCTCTATCTTTGGAATGGCCTTGGGCAAGTCATTCCCTTCTCTGAGCCATTGGTCCCTCACCTGTCAAACGGGTTGTTGTGAGGGCTTCTGTGAGAGGAAGTCGGCGCCGCCCCGTTACCTGAGCGGTGACCGTAATAATTATCCCACATCTGGGTGTCCACTCAGCAGGGGAGCCTGTGGCCCCTTGCAGGCCCCTTCCCTGGCCGGTCGCTCACACCTGGTCTCCCCAGATTGCCCGGCTGGAGCAGACGTGGATGACCCTGCGGCAGCGACACACGGAGGGCGCTATCCTCTACGAGAAGAAGCTCAAGCCGTTTCTCAAGAGCCTCAATGAGGGCAAAGGTACCTCCCCCTGTTTCTGTGTGACCTGGCACAGGTTTCAGCTCTCTCTGAGCCAGCAAAGACTTTCCCCGTGTGGACGATGGTGAGCGCTTGACTGGGCTCTGTGGGAGCTCTTCTGGCACTCTCTGCACCTGGCAGCTGCCTGAGCCGGCTGGGCTCAGCCCCTGGGGCGGTGGACTTAGTTGAAGGGATCTAAAAGCAGCAGACTGCCCAGGCGTTAGGAGCCCTGGGGACATTCTGGGACCTCAGGCAGGCCGCACCCAGCCCTCCTGCATCTCAGTTTCCAGGAGCGCCGTGGGCAGTGGAGCCCCCCCACCCCGCCCCACCAGGGTCTCTAAGAGCCTGCTGTCTCCCTCCCTGCAGAAGGCCCGCCGCTGAGCAACACCACGTTTCCGCACATACTGCCGCTCATCACTCTGCTGGAGTGCGACTCGGCCCCTGCAGAGGGCCCCGAGCCCTGGGGCAGCACGGAGCACGGCGTGGAGGTGGTGCTGGCCCACCTGGAGGCTGCCCGCACGGTGGCGCACCACGGGGGGCTGTACCGCACCAACGCCGAGGCCAAGCTGCAGGGTGAGTCACGGGGCCTTGGGCCGGGCCTCCCTCCACTCACTGGCGCTCCCCTTCCCTCCAAACGCCCCTTCCCATTTCCCTACCCCTCTTTCCTGCCCTGTCTCCCGGATTCACTTTTCTCACCCCTTTTCTTCCTCACTCATCAGTTCAACAAGCAGTTGTTAGTGGCAGGCGCCAGGTGGACACACCTGATGCAGAGAGCATCGTAGCTGTGTGTTTTAGCTTCTCTGGGCCTCAGTTTTCTCATCTGTGACGTGGGCGTCCTCACAGGCTGACTTCACAAGGCTGTTTGCAAAGCGCTCAGCCTGGCGTCCTGGGTCTGACACAGACCTGCCCTGCCCTCCAGGGGCTCTCGGTCTAGTCAAAAGATAGAGCTTTCCTGTACAAGGAGCAGAGAGAAAGTGGATCTAGAGAAGCCATCTTTTACTGCTTTAGGCATTATTTAAGTCAGAAAAGTTCAGTGTGGACAAATTGGAAATTAAAGTTGAGCAAAAACAAGGTAAAAGAAAAAAATCACCCAGCCTTGGCTGGTGTGGCTCAGTGGATTGAGTCCCGGCCTGTGAACCAAACAGTCACTGGTTCGATTCCTAGTCAGGGCACATGCGTGGGTTGTGGGGCAGGTCCCCAGTTGGGGAAATGCGAAAGGCAACCACACATTGATGTTTCTTTCCCACTCTTTCTCCCTCCCTTCCCTTCTCTCTAAAAATAAATGAATAAAATCTTTAAAAAATAAAAATAAAACAGATCACCCACAATTACCCAGAGGTAAATGCTGTGAGCATTCTGGTGTATGTCTTTCCTGACTTTTTTCTTCTTCAGAAAGAAAGAAACACTTTTTTTGCATTCACTTACAAAATGTGTATGTTTCTTAGGGAAGATTTTGGAACTTACAGAAAAACACACACACACACACACACACACACACAAAAAAATACCCAAGTCATCCCTCCAAATAACATTAATATTTTATCTTCTAGTCTTTTTAAAATTAGATGTGGCAAATAGCAGGGCAAAGACTAGGAACTAAAGGGTATGGCCATGTTTACCAGTAAACTTCGTTGAATCTCTGGCAGAGGTGGGGGAAGGTGTCCCTGAGCGGGACCCGGAGGGATGTGGTGGCTCTGGCGAGACCCCCAGCCTCCCCAGCTGGATAGTGGTCCCCTAACCCCTGTGCCCCTCCCTGCAGGGTTCCAGGCCCGGCCTGAGCTCCTGGAGGTGTTCAGCACTGAGTTCCAGATGCGCCTCCTCTGGGGCAGCCAGGGCGCCAGCAGCAGCCAGGCCCGGCGCTACGAGAAGTTCGACAAGGTCCTCACTGCCCTGTCCCACAAACTGGAGCCTGCCATCCGCTCCAGCGAGCTGTGACCCCCACGGACCCTTCCCCTCTGCAGCTGCGGGCAGCATCGGGACAGAGGGGCACGGACCTTTCCCCAGAGCACCCCAGGGACACTGTGATCAGCCCAAGAATGTTCTGGGCTCAACGCCAGGATCTCCCTTGCGCCTCCAGGGTTCTGCATGGACTCTGGGCTCCGTCCCACCGGCTACAAGCTCACTGAGCCTCCCTTCAGGAAGAACCGGAACCCCTGGTCCTCCCTCCAGCTTCTGCTTCCCCCCTTCCCGCTGAGGCGCCCTGTGAGCCACGGGAGGCTCCTCGCGCCTCCTCATTCTCCCCGGGCATCAGCTCCCCACCAACACCGAGGCCTCCGCCAGGCTGTAAATAAGTCTTTCTGTTCTGTAAATAGATGTACAGAAGCCATGGTCTTTCTTTCATATAATAAACTTTTATGAATCTTTTTTCTCTCTCTCAGGGGGCCCTGGGGTGGAAGAAGACATCTTTTCTTAGGTGAAAGGGGAAAGAATTCATTCAATAGAGACCATATTTTGCCGTGTATAATGTGCTCCCATGGGTAATGTGCGTCTGTGTTTTTTGTGCGCATTATACACGGGATTATTGTACCCATGTATAATGCACATCCTTATTTTTTTCCCTCAAAAATTTGGGCAAGCCCTGGCTGGTGTGGCTCAGTGGATTGTGTGCTGGCCTGTGAACCAAACGATTGCTGGTTCGATTCCCAGTCAGGGCACATGCCTGGGTTGTGGGCCAGGTCTCCAGTTGGGGGCACACCAGAGGTAACCACATATTGATGTTTCTCTCCCTTTGTTTCTCTCTCCCTTCCCCTCTCTCTAAACATGAATAAAATACTTTTAAAATTTGGGGCAAAAAAGTGCGCATTATACATAGCAAAATACAGAATTTATTTAGCACCTGGGACATTCCAGATTGTACCAGGAGCTAGAGTTACCGCCAGTACTAAATCCCTGTCCTGGAGGAGCTTACAGACAGTGGGGGAGATAAACAGCCAGTTCCCACCATCGGGAGAAATACTTATCTGCCCCGCCTCCTACCCTATTCCCTGCCCCTGTGAAGCCACAGCAAAGATCCCCACAAATGCACAACCAAGAATCCCAGATGTTTGGGGTGGAAGGGCTTTTTGAAATCTAGGATTCTACTCCCCTCTGGAAAACCTAAAGACTGTGACCTGGGTCAGAACAGCAGAATGAGGAAGCCTGGAACCCAGGCATCCTGACCTGGAGTTTTTCCTCTCTCCTCAGTAGCTGGAACTAATTTCTTTTCAGGCTTTGAAGTGTGGCCCCAGAAGTTGTGTGTGTGTGTGTGTGTGTGTGTGTGTGTGTGTGTGTGTGTGTTGAGTGAGGCAGGGGATCTTTGAAAAGGGACGTGAACACAGTTGTTTTGATTCTGTAGGTGGGGGAGGTAGGCAATCCGGACCAACGACCAAGATGACTCCAAGCCAGGCTAGAAGTCTGGGGAGCCCACTCACTGAATTTGGAACGTCTGGGTTTCTTTCCCTTCTAACTCCTCTGCGAGAGGCTGGGTGACCGTGTGTTAAATCTTTGCTGGCAGCCAGACTTGAGTTCAGCTCTATTGTATACTAGCTGAGTAACCTTGGATATGAGTGAGGCTTAACCCCTGGGGTCCTAATTTCCGCCTCAACAAAATGGAACAATAACAGAATCAGTCTCTTAGGGTCATGTCAAAGCACTTAGCGCATAGTAGCACATAAGGAGCCAATATGTTTGGTACATATGTATGTATGTTTCATACATAATGGGTTGCCAACGATCATTTATTGATTACTTGGAGCCAAAACATTTTTTATGTGCCTGTATCTCATTGAAATGCCACCATTTCTCTTTATGACAGGTACTGTTGTATTATAAGATTTGTAAGGCACCTAACACTAATGGCGCACAGTAAGTGCTCGAAAGCTATTAGAGTTCTTACAGAAAAACATGAAAAAGGAGCTTTGCAAGGTGTAAGGTGCTGCACAAATTTTCACTACTATTGTTACATCACTCTTGTGGTCATAATACTTTTTTTTTTTTTTTTTTTGGAGCTACTATGATAGTACCCTAGTTACTGTGGCCATGGAAACGCGGCCCGCCGTCCCGGGTTGGACAGGTCGCGGGCTCCCCCTGGAGGCGACCTTCCGGACCTGCTGCGGGACGACTGGGCGGGCCTTCGACCGGGGCGATAGGGGAGCCGGGAGCTGTAGGCCAAGGGAGGAGGCTGCCGCGGAGCGGTGCACGCCGGGAGCTGTAGTTCTCAGGGGGCGGTGGGCCGCCCCAGACCCAGCTCGTCCCTCTCCTGGATGGCGGCTGAGAAGCGTGGCTGCCGGCCCTGGGGCTCGCTCCTCCTCGGGCTACTCGGGCTGGTCTCGGCCGCGGCCTCCGCCTGGGACCTGACTTCGCTGCGCTGCAACTTCGGCACCTTCTGCGAATGTGACTTCCAGCCCGACTTCCAGGGTGAGGAGCGAAGGGGAGGGAAGACCCGAGAGCCCACGGACTCCGGCGTTGCGCCGGGACCGGACCTGGAGGGTAGAACCGAAGGGCGGAACTCCCGGGCTTCTGGACGCCCAGGGCCGGAAGTGGGCTGAGGGACATTTGACAGGCCGGGGCACGGGACTTGGGGCGAGGGTTTGAGGATGCCCGTTTGGGAGAGAGGCCTTTGACAGCGGGGCCTTTGGGGAGGTGTAGGCCTCCGCAGTAGAAGGACCGTCAAAAAAGAAGCCTGCTTTGGGGATGGGCAGAGCGTTCTGGGGCAGACCCAGTTGACATTTCGCACCCACTTAGGGCTGAGCGCAATTCAGAGGGAGGCCTGGTGGGGGCGCTGCCGAGCTGAATCAGGCCTGAGGGTGGCTTCTGCAGCCGGAGACCCCAAGGGCCCCTCTTGCTTCCCGCAGACATCTTGTGAAAACGTCCCAGACCACAGGGATCCCTAAACCAGGTTCCAGATATCACTTCCCCCATGAACCTCTTCTGTGGCGGAGGCGTGCCCTCAGCTCTGACACTGTCCTTCTTGCGGCCCTAGGTCTGGAGTGTGACCTGGCCCAGCATCTGGCAGGCCAGCACTTGGCCAGGGCGCTGGTGGTGAAGGCACTGAAGGCCTTCGTGCAGGACCCCGCCCCCACTAAGCCGCTGGTCCTCTCCCTGCATGGCTGGACAGGCACTGGCAAGTCCTATGTCAGCTCCCTGCTGGCACACTACCTCTTCCGGGGTGGCCTCCGCAGCCCCTATGTGCACCACTTCTCCCCCGTCCTCCACTTCCCCCATCCCAGCCACTTGGAGCGCTACAAGGTACGCTGGTTGCATCTTGGATCATTCTGCATCACGGTCGCCATACTGTAGGGAGTGAGTCCTAAGCCCAGAGAGGGGGATTCACTTGCTCCAGGCCACACAACCAGTTGGAGCTAGCCTTCGGGACGCATCTGAACAGAGCTTGGGATGGTGCCATTCTGCCTGGCAGGGAGTTAGTTCTCACTTTAATTCCTGGGTGTTGGGGGAGCATAATGGTACCTGCCTGCCAGGGTTGTTGTGAAGGACATGAGATTATATAATTACAGATATTAATTATTGAGCACTTAACCGTTGCCCGACAGTCTGTAAAGCACTTAGCCCCAATTCGAGGCTCAGAGTAAGTACTTGTAAATGCTAGCTTTTACTACTACTTCTGCTATTAGTGTTGTCATTATTGATTACAACGTACTTCCCAGGCTGATCTGTTTCACCTGTCAAAGCGGCTGAGAAAGTTCACGGGGCAGGAAGGAGCCTTCCCCGTTTGTGGAAAGCCGCAGGTGTCAGGAAGGAGTCCTGGAGGCAGGTGCCGTGTCCTGCTGTCTTGCTGTTTGGGCGTGGACTAGTCTCTGCCCCTCCCAGAGCCACTTTTGCCACCAGTCCCATTAGGGGTTGGTGCTCCCTGTGACCCCATCTTCCTGGGAAGGGGGTTAGTTCTCGCCTTGGGAAGCAGTCGGGCTGGGAGAGCAGCCGCAGCCCCCTCAGACTCCTGCCTGTCTCCCGCAGAAGGACCTGAAGAGCTGGGTCCAGGGGAACCTCACTGTTTGTGGCCGCTCCCTCTTCCTCTTTGATGAGATGGACAAGCTGTCCCCAGGCCTGATGGAGGTCCTGCGGCCTTTCCTGGGCTCCTCCTGGGTTGTGTACGGGACCAACTATCGGAAAGCCATCTTCATCTTCATCAGGTGGGGTGCCGTGGGCAGCGGGCATAATGATGGGGCACTTAGAGGTCTCTGCTCTCCAGTCTTGGCCCGGTGTCCCACAGCAGAATCCCGGCCCCCTGGGCCCAGTCAGGCTTCCCAAAGCCCCGCACCCTCTCGGTAGCGACACTGCCATTCAAGGTGGTTTGACTTCCCCTTCAATAATCTCAAAGCCCATTCTGGGCTCAGTCTTTTTGGTCCTCACCATCTCTTTGTGGAAGCCCTGCTGGGTCAAGAGTTTTCCCTCTTTTGTGGCCAGGAGGACAGAGGCCTGGGAGAAACAGAAATGGGGCTCTGGTCCCACCGCTCAGAGTCCTCGCTGTGCTTCCTCTGGCCAGTGACTTCACCTCTCTGAGCTCCCATCTCCTCTCTGAGTGGCAGGGCTGAATGAAACCCCTGTCTTCCTAGAGGCTGTGTGAGGGGAAGTCAGTGGAGGGACGTGAAAGTGTTTTGTAGACTGTAAAGTGCATGGCACCTATAGGTGAATTTCCAGGGGTCACGGTTATGGACACAGGCTCTGGAGAGGGGAAGTGCTTCCTTTGGAGTGTTTTCAGCGGGTTGGCTCCTGCCGGCATTGAGCTGGACATCCAGGCTTGGGTTGTGTTAGGTGGCACGTGGGAAGCAGGGCCAAATCCTGCCCCTCACTGCCTGAGTCTTGTGGTTTTAGCAACACTGGAGGCGAGCAGATCAACCAGGTGGTGCTGGAGGCGTGGCGCAGCCGCCGGGACCGCGAGGAGATCCGCCTGCAGGAACTAGAGCCAGCCATCTCCCGGGCTGTGCTAGACAACCCACACCGTGAGTGTGGCTCAGGGCCCCACCCCGGGGACCTCAGCAGGCTGGGCCTCACCCCCGGACCTGTGGGGCTGGAGTCTGATGCTCTGCTCATTGACCCACTACTTCCCAGGCCGGGCTCTGCTGCTCCTGGCTGTCACACAGCCTCCCTGAGCCCTGAGCCCAGAAGGGGGCTGAGAGTCGCGAGCCTACATTGGCCTCCAGGGGTCAGGAGCCCAGTTTCTGTGAAGCACAGCTCCTTTTCCCGTCGTCCCTTCCCGCAGATGGTTTCTGGCGCTCGGGCATCATGGAAGAGCATCTCCTGGACGCCCTGGTGCCCTTCCTGCCGCTCCAGAGGCACCACGTGCGGCACTGTGTGCTCAACGAGCTGGCCCAGCTGGGCGTGGAGCCCAGCGAGGAGGCCGTCCAGGCCGTGCTGGACAGCACCACCTTCTTCCCTGAGGACGAGCAGCTCTTCTCCTCCAACGGCTGCAAGACCGTGGCTTCCCGAATCGCCTTCTTCCTCTGACTCTCCAGGTGGCATCCTTGCCCTTCTCTACCTGGCCAGGCCACGCAGGGAAGCCCAGGCTCCTCTGCCAGAGGGACCATGGTCCTGAGCCTCCCGGAGAGTGGGGCCCAGGTCACAAATGGAAGATAGGAAGGGTTGGCCAGGCCGAGACAGAGGGCCAGGGCGGGCCCTGGCCTCTTAACTGGTCTGAGGGCATCTTGGCGTTTGCTTCCTTTCCCAGGGGAAAGTGCCAGTCACCCCAGCACCTCCATGAGCCTTGACCTTGCCCTCCAGCCTGAGCCTCCTTAAAATGTGAATTGTAACTCAGGGACTGTGGCTCCCGGCAGCTCCCTCCCTCCTCAGCCTTTACCGAGGACTCCGCCCCGTGCCCCGCCACTGCACCCCACCCCCCGTGTCCCGGGATGGTGAAGCCAGCCTGAGACTTCTCAGTCTCTGCGAACAGAGGGGCTCAAGCTGCCACTTGAGCCTAGTTTTTAAAGTTTTTAATTTTGTAAAAGAAAAGAACAAATAAACTGAACCTTGGGACCAGAGTAATGTCGGTTGAGGTTTCTCATTACTGAATGCGAATGCAGTGGAGGATTTCCTATCTCCAGCAAGCGGTGAGGGGCTCGGGGGCTCCTTCAGAGAACAGTGGAACTGGCAGGGCTGGGGCTTTGCTGGGTTTTGCTGGGGTTCTGGCTCACGTCCTGGGTGACTTCGGACTTGCTGGAATCCAGGCTGGTGCCCTGGTTCGAGCTCTGGGGAACCTTGGTCTTGTTGGGGTTCTGGCTCAGGTCCTGGGTAGCCTCAATATTGCCAGGGCTACTACTTGGGTCATAGAAAGTCTTGGTCTTGCTGGAACTTCGGATCAATCCCCAGCTCCGGCCCTGGGTGGCCTCAGCCTTGCTGGGTCCCCAGCCCCGGCCGTGAGCAACCTTGGTCTTTCTGAGCCTCTGCCTTGGGCCTCGGGCAGCCTTGGTCTTTCTGAGCCTATGCCCTGGGCCCTGGGTGGCCTCTGTCTTGCTGGGCTTATGCCCAGGGCCCTGGGTGGCCTCGGTCTTGCTGGTCTTATGCCCTAGGCCCTGGGTGGCCTCGGTCTTGCTGGGCTTATGCCCTGGGCCCTGGGTGGCCTTGGTCTTGTTGGGCTTATGCTCTGGACCCTGGGTGGCCTCGGTCTTGCTGGGCCTGTGGCTCTGGCTCTGCATGGCCACTCTCTTGCTGGGTCTCTGGCTCAGGCCCTGGGTGGCCTTAGTTTTCTTGGAGTGGTGGCTCAGGCCTAGGGCTTCCCTGTGGGTGCCCATGTCTGAGGACTGAGTCTTCAGCATGGAGGAATCCGAGAATGTCTCAGTGGAGGCCGAGGTACTCCTGTACTCCTGACAGGTGGTGGACGTCTCTATCTCCGAGGTCGGCAGGGTCCTGACTGGGAAGGGTGTGCCAAGAGCACCCATCAAGCCACTCCCCCTGGGCGGCTCCAGGAAAAGGAGGCTCTGGGCCTCACTTGTGCCCACACCCCAGAGGCCTCGCCCGGCCTAGGGGAAGGCCTGCTAGAGCCCAGCTGCCCACCCTCCCTCAGCCACCAGAGCCCTGTAGTCCTGGCCTCCGCTTGACTAAGCCCTGCTCCTCCCTCAGGGCCTGAAGCCCTCTCTGACCCCCCCCCCAGGGGGCCAAACGCCCCCGCAGCCGTCTGGCGTGCGTCTACACTGTCCTGGCTGTCTGTTTACCTGCGTGCCTTTTCCCATCCGGACCAAAGCTTCCCCGGGGCAGGGACTGGGCCGCTCCTGCCTGTGACCAGTGTGTGGCAGAGCCCAGCCCCGGGACTGGATGGCTGGTTGAACGGCACTGAGGGAAGGACAGGGCCAGCCGCCGCAGGTTTCGTCCCCGCCCTGGACTGCTCCCACCTGTGCCCAGGACTCAGGAGCGGCATTCCTGGGTGTTTGACTTTTGTCCCTTCCATGGCAGTGCCTGGCAGAATTGGGGGTAAAAGCCCCTTGGACATTCACAGGGTTTGTGGGCTTATTTCAGGGAAGGGTTGGGGGCAGAGGGGAGACAGGCCTGAAAGGGATGTGAGGGGCGGTCATGAAGGCCGGTCCAGGCTTGGGCTGGGCGTCACCTCCCGGGGGCTCAGCACGCCCCCTGCGAAGGTGAGCTTATACTCCTGCTTTAGAGTCACACAGAGCCCACACTCACATCAGGCCAGGGAGTCTCTGACCCCTGACCTTTGTCCACTCTGCTGCTTTGGCTAACAGGCCTGGCAGGAGCATGGGAGACTTACAGGCCAAGATGGAGTCTGAAGAGGTCTGGTCGAGGTAGCTGTCGGACAGGGACCTCACCTTGCTAGGAGCGGGCTCCGGCTTTTCCTAGGGCGAGAGACGGGCTGGGCGGTCAGGCTGCAGGGAGCCCAGGGCCAGTGGCTGTGGCTCTGGAAGGCCAGCAGGCATCGGGACCTTCAGTGGCTGGTCCCCTTGAGCTGAGAGCTTCTCAGGGCTCCCAGATTCGGGCTGCGGCAGGGGGGCGGGGGACAGGGAGAGGCTGCGACTGGACAGGAAGGGGAGTGCCCAGCCCAGGCGGGCATGCTGCTGTGAGCAGGGCCGTGTCTGAGAGGCTGCACGGGCCTCGGTGTCCCCATCTGCAAAATGCAAATTCGTTCAAGTCTGGGACAGGTTTCTGTAAACCGTAAAGTGCGGTGCCCTGCGGAACGGCACCTCCATGCTCTACATGCCATCCCATTTCATCCTCCCCGCACGTCTGGGGGGAAACGCCCGCTACTACCGTTTCACGGACCAGGGAACCAAGGCTGAGCACCTAAGCAGCCTGCCCAGGGCACCCAGCTAAGGAGAAGCTGGGCTTGAATCGGGTCTGCGGGACTGCACAGCCAGGCTCTCGGCCGCTGGTCTCCTCTGGCCCGTAAGCACCTGCAGCCCCAGGGGGAGCGGGCAGAGGTGCGGAGCACTCGCGGCGCTAATGCGTAGGTGCCAGCTCAGCACCTCCCCGAGGGAGGGGCTCACGATGAGTTCAGGGGGCACACAGACCGAAGTTCTGTATTTTTGTATTCTTCTGTGAGCTAGAAAAATGTCGAGCTAGCCTTTTCCATTTACGGCAAGGGATTCTGGGAGCCTGTTTCCTTCAATCGTGTAAAGTGTCCTTGGCACACTGGTTTGCCCGCTGTCCCACAGCAGTGGGGGGGAGAACTGTGGGCAGTCACAGGAGAAAACCTTCCACGGCAGTGAGAACGCAGTCAGCCGGGTGCACGTCACAGACGCTGGAGCCGCGCAGTCTGGCCCCCTGAGCAGCAGGCACGCTGGCCTTTGGTGTTAGTGGCAGGGGCTGGGCTGAGGGAGGGGCCTCGAAGGGGGTGCGGGGGTGGGGGTGGGCTTCTGGGGAGTGTTCTTTCGGGATGTGGGTAATGATGTCATGGGTATATTCAGTTTGTGGAAATTCATCCAACAGTTCATTTATGATTTCTGGACTTTTCTATATGTTACACTCACTACGAGGTTTTTAGAAATGGATTTAATAATTAAGGAAACTCTGGCACGAGCGGCCATGCACACAGCAGCATTTGTGAAGGCGAGTGTGGGCAAGGTGTGAGAAGGTCTCGCCGAGAGGGGTCTTGTCCTCAGGTGCACTCCCTCAGGGGGACCCCTCACTGGTTCCATCCCGACCTCACAGCAAGAGGTCCCCAGCCCACGTCACACAGCCGAGCGGTGGCAGAGCCAGGCCTGGAAGCCAGCCTGCATCCCTCAGCCCTGGCTTGGGGTGTACCCCCCTGCCCCCCACGATGGACCTCAAGGGCTCTGGCGTGTGGCCCACTCACCTCCTCCTTGGAGTCCTTGGCCTGCTCCGGGCGTTCAGGCTCGGCCTGCAGGGCCTGGGGAGCGGAGCCCGGCTTCTCGGAGGGCTCCTGCGAAGCCTGCTCCTGCTTCCACGAGAGCAGCAGGGCCCGGGCCTTCTGGCGCTCCAGTTCCCGCCTCCTGAGCTGCCTGCCCAGCCACGGCCCCAGAGCACAAGGTGAGTCTCCCTGGTCCACCCCGCCATCCCCAGGACTGGACAGTCGCTGGGGCCAGAGGAGCCTCGAGCCCCAGTCGCTCCCACTCCTGCTCGAGGAACCCACCCCAGGACGCCTTCAGAGACGCTGTCCCGCAGCCTGCTTTCCACTTCCCGGCTCAGCTGCAGCCTGGCCAGGCGGGCGATCTGGGTGTCAAGCACCTCCTCCACTGACATGCCCGGGAAGAGGTCCGTCACCAGCGGGAGCAGCTGCCAGGAAAGGGGTGAGCAGAGTGAGGTGTGGGACAGGGCAGGGCCACCAGGGAAGGGGGCTGCCCGGCCCTTGCAGAGTCCCTTGACAGGGCTGAAGAGGAAATAGTTTATAAATTGTTGTTTTTATTTTTTTATTATTTACTTACAGAGCAAGGAGAAGGGAGGGAGAAAGAGGGAGAGAAACATCGGTGTGCGAGAGATATATCACTCAGTTGCCTCTCAATGCCCCCAGCTGGGGACCTGGCCCGCAACCCAGGCGTGTACCCTGACTGGGAATCGATCCCATGACCTTTCGGTTCCCAGCCCAGCGCTCAGTCCACTAAGCCACACCAGTCAGAGTGAATTGTTGTTTTTAAGGGGGTGGACCCTTTTGCCCCTGGACTATGAGGAGACCATGAGAAAGGAGCTCTTCAGAGAGGGGACATTGGTGGCGTGAGTTTAGCCACGGGCTCTGAAGCCAGGCAGATCAGAGTCTAACCTTTAAGCTGTGTGACCTGGGCCGAGGGAACTGGCTTCTCTGAGCCCTACCTTCTTTGCCTGTAAATTGGGAAGTGATAATATCACCTGCCTTGTGGGGCGCTGAAGTGACGCAAGTGGAAGTCATTAGGACAGTGCCTGGCACACAGTAAACGCTCTGGCGTTAGCAGCTCTTAATAGTTGCTAGGGAATCAAAGTTCTTTGAGGGACAGGGAGTGTCTTTAGGTGGCCGGGTCCCCAGTGGGAACCCACCTTTGGTAGCTTCGGGTCAAGGAGCAGGGCAGTGGCAACATCCTGGCGGGCCCCAGGCACGTTCTGCATGAGCAGCCGGGTCCTGGCTCGGTGCAGGTAGTACTGAGCCCTCTGGGGGCTGTGCTGGATGGCCATCGAGAAGTGGTTCTCTGCCTTCTGGAATTGCCTGCGAGAAGAGAGCGGGCCACAGGCCGCGGTGAGCTAGGCCACCTGCGGGGGAGGTCGCAGCTTCTGGGCTCCACTGGGGCGTCTGGGGAAAACCAGGCTGGTCTCCGCTCCCTGCCACCACGCCCTTCTGCTCTGCTTCTACCAGCTATGCTTCTGATGGACCCGGCACTCAAGTGCTGATATAAAATCCCAATATAAGTGGATATTTTTATGATCTTGGATTAGGGAATGCCTTTCTGAGAATGTCATACACCTAGCAGCTAAAAATTAAAGAATTAATTTGAGCCCTCATTACCGTGGCTCAGTGGGTTGAGTGCCGGCCTGTGAACCAAAGGGCTGCCAGTTCGATTCCCAGTCAGGGCACATGCCTGGGTTGCGGGCCAGGTCCCCAGTAGGGGGCATGTGAGAGGCAACCACACATTGATATTTCTCTCCCTTTCTCTCTTCCTTCTCCTCCCTCTTTCTAAAAATAAATACATAAAATCTTAAATAAATAAAAGACAAATAGTCTTGGCCCTGGCCTGGTAGCTCAGTTGGTTAGAGCGTCATCCCAATACACGAAGGTTGTGGGCCCAATCCCCAGTCAGGGCACATACAAGAATCAACCAGTGAATGCATAAGTAAGTGGAACAACAAATCAGTGTTTCTCTCGCTCTCTCTTTCCTTTCCTCTCTCTCTGTAAAAATCAATTAAAAAATAAAAATAAAGAAAAATAGCCTTAGTAGCCTCCACGATTGAGATTTGGGGAAACCAAGACTCTTTTTCCTGGGAGAAATTTATACCGCTTGACTGTTTTTGGAGAACATTTGAATATTATATGCGAAGTTAAATTTCCACACTCTTTAACCCAACAATTTAACCTCTGGCAATCTAACTACAGTGTTACTAGTATGAGTGTGTGACAGCTTATGTCCTGAGTGCTTGTCACTGCATTATTTATGGTAAAAAACTGAAAGCACCCAACCATTCGTCGGCAGTAAAGTGGGTAAATACTTAAAGGACAATCCTGCATGGTTCCTCCGTAGAGTGGAGCACTATGCAGGCAGTAAAGAGAGAATGAGGGAATCCCGTGTGAATGCCGTGCGAAGTAAAAAAGCAAGCAAAACACAATTTAGCATGATCCCCCTTTTGTAAATGATAATTGTTGGTACACGAATTGGAAACAATCTAAAGGAATCTTTCCCAAAGTTACGGGGGCAGGGAGGCGATCCGAGGTAGGTATCAGAAGGAACTCTCACATTCTGAATTATAACTTACTGAACACTTGTTTTTTATAAAAAGTACAATAACCATATAATTCAGGAAAAGGGTAAAGGATTTTTAGCGGAAACTTGGAAAATAAAATCTATATTTAGGCCCTAGCTGGTGTAGCTCAGTGGATTGAGCGCAGGCTGGGAACCAGACGGCCCGGGTTCGATTCCCAGTCAGGGCACATGCCTGGGTTGCCCGCCAGGTCCCCAGTGGGGGCCATGTGAGAGGCAACCATACATTGCTGTTTCTACCTCTCTTTCTCCCTTCCTTCTCCTCTCTCTAAAGGTAAATAAATAAAATCTTTTTTAAAAATCTATATTTAGGAGACAGAACTGGGAGAGCAGAAGCATCTTGACCCAAGGATCCCAACAGGTGGCTTCTTGCCAGGCCCGGCCCCGCCCCGGGCCCCGCCCCCAGCACCTGGCCCCGCCCCCGCCCAGGCGCACCTCCTCCTCCTCTCGCAGAAACCCATCTTCTCCTGCAGTAGGCCCATGCGCAGGTTGATGCCCTCGTCCTGCGGGCTCAGCGCCAGAGCCTGCCGGTAGTCCGCCTCCGCAAAGGTCAGGTTGCCCAGCTGGAAGAAGCAGTCTGGGGCCCGCGCCCCGCGGCAGGGGCTGAGTGGACCCAGTGTCCGGGAGCCCAGGTCAGCCTGCTCCACCCCCTGGAGGGCGGGGACTGAAACTGGTGGCTGGTAACACCAGTGGGCCGTTGCGGGGAAGGGGCTTTCCGTGCCTGATTTCTGAGCAGTCTTTGCACAGACTGAAGCCAGTTTGTCGAAGGCAAAGCTTCCCCAAGTGTGTCTGTGGGTCACTGAGACTCTTAAATGTGTCCTCTTTCCCTCCTCCCTGCCCTCCTCCCTCAGGGGTCTCAAGGGCCCAGCCTAGGCCTCGGACAGGCAAGGGGCCTCGGGCCGGCCAGCGCCGCTCACCACCGCGGTTGATGTAGAGACCTTTCTCCTGCTGCTCGCCCTCGAGGGCCTTGTTGAGCAGCAGCACGCTCTCCTGGTAGGCGCCCTGCGTGTAGCAGTGCACCGCGAAGTCGTTGTAGGACAGCAGCAGCTGGCGCTGCGCTTGCCGCGCCATGTCCTCATGGCGCGGCGTCATCATGTCCAACGCTTTCAGGAGGTCCTCCACGGCGGCATCAAAGTCCTGGAGCCGTCGGTACATGGTGCCCCTATGGGGAAGGGACGTGAAGGCCAAAGCACCGCCATTGACTGGGGTGGCTGGGCAAGCCACTGCCCGCCCTGGACCTCCCACCCGCGGAGGTGGTGGTCGGTGAGGGGGGAAAGGCTCCCTGGACCCTCACTGGCTTTGGCCTGTGGGACCTGGAGTGCTGCTCAGATAACCTGCTAGTCACTAGCAATTTTATTTTTCTCAAAAATAACTTCCCTCTGCCCTGGCTGGTGTAGCTCAGTGGACTGAGCGCAGGCTGTGAACCAAAGGGTTGCCAGTTCGATTCCCAGTCAGGGCACATGCCTGGGTTGCAGGCCAGGTCCCCAGTGGGGGCCACGTGAGAGGCAACCACACATTGATGTTTCTCTCCCTCTCTTTCTCCCTCCCTTCCCTTCTGTCTAAAAATAATTTAAAAACCTTAAAAAAAGAAAAATAGCTTCCCTCTTTCTTTTTGGGAGCCAGGCTCACGGCAGCCTTCACACTAAGGCCTTTCTGTACCCAGCACAGGTGTCTCACCCCCGCTGCTCATAGGGGAAAACCCAGGCTCAAGGAGTTAAATGGCCCTGAATCAGGTGGTGAGTCCTTGTCCACTGCGCTGGGCGCAGCAGGCCCGTGCGCGCAGGGTTCCTCGTTGACTGAGGCTCCCGCTGCAGCCTCCTGCTGTGATGCCTTGACCCCAGGGGAACAGGGCAAGATTGGGAGAGGTTACATGGGGAAACTGAGACCCACATGGATTCAAGAGCTCCCTGAGAGCACTCGGCTGGGCCGAAGGCTGGCACCTCCCCCGCCAGCACCTGAAGAGGAAGAGGCTGGGGTCCAGGGGGTTGTTCTCGATGGCGTAGTCGATGCACTGCAGTGCATGCTGCAGCTTGCCCTGCACGGCTAGGGTCCTGGCATCTTGGTGTGACTTGTGGGCCTGGTCCACCATCAGC